>JBCAUG010712470.1:0-13149 GCA_038406175.1 Haplosyllis leylae
ATAAATCTCATTTATCATATGCACCATTAATCTTTCTGATGGTATTGCGCAACTTGGGATTCTAGCCCCTTTCATATCGTTTTGTACTGTTTACGCAATTTCTTTTGGAATTACGTATGAAATTCTATTATCAAAGAGAAGTAGCATTCGCCTTTACTTTCGATTTTGTTCAATGTGGATAGACCTTAATACATCATATTGTTGAAACTTCACCTAATTTATGAGGCTTAACATATATGTTCCAAAAGCTCTAGATTAAATAAAGCAATGAAAAATATTTTTATCTTTCAACTAGGAGACCAAAGTTAAAAAAACTAATAAAGATGTCATTTGTGTTAAGTAAAATTATGTTTAGTTCGACTGAGTTAGAAATTTTTTACTTGACATAAATAGAACCTTTAATAATAACATATTTTGGGAACATTTAACTTTCTTTGAAGACAAACTGGAGGAAACACTTTCCTTTATCGAAAACTCCACCAGTGTTCAGTATGGCAACTTTCAAAGTGATTTTTGACGTTTGTGGAATAGGGATAAGCGTTTGAATTTTATTGTTTCTTAATACAGGATTGTTTTGTGGTATTTTTTTATGAAAATGGTTTTGAGGCGACAAGGTTTCAATAATGCTTTCATTCACTTCTTGTATTTGATATGCA
Organism: Haplosyllis leylae; assembly: GCA_038406175.1. Taxonomy (NCBI): domain Eukaryota; kingdom Metazoa; phylum Annelida; class Polychaeta; order Phyllodocida; family Syllidae; genus Haplosyllis; species Haplosyllis leylae. Next base: position 657 of record JBCAUG010712470.1, read on the forward strand.
GAACAGATAGTTATGCCATGAAATGTACTGCCTGTTTATTGTTTTTAACCCGCTCTTTTATTAGAGGCACTAACCTAGAGACAAGCCCCTTGGAAATCAGTCAGTGAAGACATTTTTAAAACTTTTTTTCCTTTATTATTTATTTGCTGGCTAAACAACTACAGACACCACTCTCAACACCCTGATGAAAAATAACATTTGCCCCCCGGGTCCTTTGCTCCGGTTGGTATGTTCAGATCCCGACTTAAAATGTTCTGTCAAATTTATTACCAACGTTTACTAATAGTGCCCTCAAACAACATCAACAATGTGAGGAATCCCCAGGCCCCAGTTCTTGCCAATCGAGTTTTTCCTAAATAACACAAATCTGACATATCTGGCATTTTTGTACAAAATTAACATCGAGGGGGTTCCATATCAGCAAACAATAGCATCCACAGATGGTTGGTGTTGTGTATTCAAATTCCACTGGAAGCAATTTTATTTTTGCTGATTATGAATCCCCTCGATGTCAATTTTGTACAAAAATGCCAGATATGTCAGATTTGTGTTATTTAGGAAAAACTCGAATGTCCCCTTGCTATGGCCTCGGAAAATAATATTATGAATGAGAATATGTAAACACCCGTAAACGGTTTCTGGTCAAATTGGTAATGTCAGGTTCTGTTTGACTGTATTTACCATTTAAGAGACCCCAGGGCCAAGAAGTCTGCTTTTGTACAAAAACTTTGAAAGGACACTTTGTCACAATTGCTAATTTATGAATGGTCGAATTAAATTCTTGGCTGAAAAGGTGAAATGAATCTGTGGCCACCAAGCGTTAGTTTCAGCCAATTCACTGTGTGTTTGATTTTCACACTGTATCAATTTCTCTTTGATCTTTTCATTTTATTAATAATGACATTTGAAAATGGTACCTAATTCAAAATTTCAAAAGTACACCTAATTTTACACACTGATTTTTGTCTCTTGATTTCCTCAGTTTAAGTTCAGTGGATTCAAAGTTAACATTAGAATCTGCATCATTTGGTCAATTAAATTTAATAGAATATGAGTTCTGTCTTAACTCTTTTTAATATTTAAATGTTAAGCAAAATAACTTCCTCATTCACTCTTCTCTGTCGGGTATTTACAGACCTAAAGTTTTTACTCTTTACAAGTTTACAACTAAAAAGATATACATTTTCACATGTAGAGTATGTTTTGTTGGAATATTTTCCAGATGATCTAGTTCCACCATTCTGTGATATTGTGAACAATAAAACTAGTTCGATGACATGGAATGTGAAAAATGCTGGGGTATGAATAGAGTGAAGAAAGACTTAGTTTTTATTGTTAAATGATGCACCTGCAGTGTGCATGTTGTCCTCCGTCACCGTCACACAATGCTATAGCTTGGTGGCATGATAATACTCCATGCGTTTTCTCTGTGCACCAGAGTGTCATGCATGGAAACCTTCTTTAATGAAGATTACCCAGGCGCACTTTTCGTGACACTTCTTCTTGAGACAATCAGGTTTTTTACGATAAACATATCTTCCAGATCAGGCGGAGACAAAATGCAAGTTTCAAGATTGATGCCAGTTATACAGCCAAGGGAAATTTAAGGTTACAATTAAAGGTCTTGCACTTACAAGAGCAAATATCAGGCAGTGAAAGTTTCACAAGGTAGCTCGTACGGGGAGCGAAGGGGGGCAAAGGATCGGGCCCAAAATTTTGGAGCAAAAAGACTAAACCAACCACTAAGGTGACTCTAACGAGCCACCAAAAAGTCGGAAGTCACTTCTAGATTTGTTGCCTCATATTTAGGTATCATACATGTAATTCTCACTTTTTCGTGGCTCTCTTTTGACTTTAATTTTTATTTGTGACCGCAGTCTGATTCATCCCGTGAGAGAAAGATACTTTCGACACATGTCATCCGAAGAGGCTTTCGGATTCGATTGTTTCTCACTGTGAACAAACCTTAATTTGGCTCAGGTTTCGCACCGATGAAGACCACCCGGTTAAGTGTATAATTTTAGTGTTTATTACGCGATGTTAATGCGGAGTACAAGTACGTAAATCAACATTACGTTTACACCCAGGTCACGCAGTACCCTAAAAGGCCACACAGTACCCTAAAAGGGTACACAGTACCCTAAAGGCCTGTTCACACCGAGCGTCACAACATAAGGTTGACCGGTGACACCTTTGATCTTTTTGACGGGCACTGTGATGGGCAGAATGGGTTGCATACCCATTTGCCTGTCAATGTAGTGTTTTTTACGTTGACCGTAACGTTGACGCTCGGTGTGAACAAGGCTTTAAAGGGTAAAGATATATATGTGACTGGTATGTGGTACATGTATGTTAAGAGGGTTGATATTTAGAGACATGTAATTCTGAGGTCTGATAAAGGTGTAATGTTATTGAATTTCAATTTGATTTTTACTTATTTTTTGAGTGGAATGGTCTTCATGAAAAGCATATTTTATCATGTTCTTTTGAAATTCAATGTAACAAATATTTAGTGTTTTCCATTCCTGAAATGATACCAATGAAATTTTAAGACCATAAGGCACAGATTCAGAATCATCTACCAGTGAACTATAATTCCGGAAGATTTCCACAAAAGTCCAATTTTTTTTGGGGGGGGTGGGGATTCGTGAGGTGGGGATGGTGGGGGTGGGGTTAAGGACGAAAGTTCCTTTCTGAAGTGTGAGGCATATTTCTCTTCACTGATTCTCAGAACCAATTCTCATGGCTTGACACGCCAGCATCATGTGGTAATTTTAGTAAAATGGTGTAATCATGATACCTGGGGAGATTCAGAAGGAAATACCTTAAAAGGTACTTCGGTTTATTGCTTTGTCTGATGTTGCGCAATTTTTGACAGATGTAGTTTGAACTTACAACCACCAGAATTGAATTCTGTCATAAGTCCCATCATTATGTTACGGAGGCAATTGCGAATGTTTAATGTGATGGATTTAAAGTGCAAACATTCTGGTTTCTAGTTTTGACAGTGGTTTATAAACCAAATTCATCAAAAATGACAAAATGTGGAAAACTCAAGTTTTTGAGATCTCAAATATTGATTTGCTTGCAATTTCAAGGCTGTTTAAACAGAATAGTTTGATGTCTCGAAATCGTCATGTTTTCTTATTAAGAAAACAAACTCACCCATTTTTCTTCAAGCAATGAAAAACTAGATCTGTTGTTTGTTTTTTTTTCCAAATTATCCACAAGCTTGTGCCACTAAAATACACAGTTGAGTTTTTCAGGATAAGATCACATTTACATTTTAATCCTGAATTTACATCAAGACGTTTAAAAATTTTCAGCAAAAAGTTGTCTCCACTGGGAATTGAACCCACAACATTGACCATCACTGGATCTAAGGTTGAATGCTTATCCAAATAGGCCAGAGAGACATGTGCTACTTGCCAGACCTTAAGCTGAAGGTTGTTTCTTGCACCATTTCACATTTTGGACTTGGATCATTTCCAAAATCATCAAAACATGTCTGATGTAAATTCTGTCTCAAAATGTGAAATTTGATCTTGTTGTGAAAAACTCGATTATATCATGCTGAGTGCTCAAGTAGCAGAAAAACATTTCGTGCTCATGTATGTCTTATGTTCCAGTAAGAGTTTCACCACTTAATTTGGTGATGTTTAACTAAGTTAAGAAACCATTTTTTTGTAAAAATAACAATCATTGTTGAAACAATTCTTTACATAGTTTCAGCAATAACCTTGAAACGTTTTTATACTCAGGTCGAGAATATTCCTGATTCATGGCATAAATAGGTGCAGAATTTAACTGTTCCAAGGTGATATTTTCATCACTTTTGAGCCATGCCAATGTAGTTCTAGATGACCAACTTTGTATGTAAAGTGAGGACATGATTTATGTTATTCATTGCCTTTAAAAGTTAAACATGTCAGATAATCCTGTCTTAAGGCGCGTTTATACTTATATCATCATCAACATCGACGTCAGGATCAATGCTTGCGTCAATGTCGATGCTACGATTAATGCTTCAGACGATTTATTCTAAAAATGGGTTGTAACAGCAGCGTGAGAAATGATTGGGTGCGTTGACGTTGATGCTTTAGATCAATCGCTGACGCGTAGTGTGAACAGGGCTTTAGACATAACCGTCTCTCAGAGACAAATACATCAAGGAAATGCCTTTCAGGACCACTGGCATATGAAAACTTAATGCTGTTCTTGTGCCCTAATATCTGATAAAAGAAAAATAGTTCCACTTGTAATTTTGACAAAAACATTCAATCTGTTCTCCGTTTGTTCAATAGATATCATGTTCAAGTTGGGCTTCAAAAAGATAATTCTACAGCCTAATTGTTAACTGAACTTCAAATGTCATCTGTGAGTTGTTCTATGTAAGCTTTATTTACACTTTTTGTCAGAAATTCAAACTCACTTCGAAACCACTAAGACATAGAAACTAGAATTTTAGTTCTCCCAACAAAAATAGAGATATTTAAAGGTTCATTCACACTGTACGATTTGCTGTATAGGGGTTGGTGAGTTGGTCGCAATCATATAATTTGAACACTTGCATTGAATCCTGTACAACCCATTAGTTTCGATAAGAGGAATCGTAGTTGTAATCGTACGGTGTGAACGGGCCTTAAAACCAAAAACTAGCAAAAAATATTCTTTGATTTTATTTTTCTGTTTTGGTGTGGAATTGGTCACTTGGATATCTGACCCATATCTCTGTCGTTCTCATTTCCACATAAATCAAATGGGACAGCCCTGAGCTTTTGGCCCTCATCCTTGAAACGCTTTGACACCAATAGAACCACTTATTAGCATGTTCAGGCTCCAATCTTTACTTTCTCAATGGTGGCGCATCTGCCAGACTTTATCTCTGAAATACATGGACACTAACAAATTGGACATTTTGCGGGGCCAAGTTGGTATTAATTTCCTCCGTTAGTAGGATGTAAGTCATCGAGGTGGTAAAGACTACACCTCAAGAATACACCTAGAACACCAGACTTTGGGTTTCATGTTCAGAAGTGGAGGGGCGCTTTTTGTAACTACTTCAAATTATATTAATAATAATTGTCATCATCATCATTATCATCACCTGGTGTTTAAAACTCCAACATCTTGTCATGAAACGTCAAGACTTTACCTCAGAACAAAAAAGTAAACTTACTGTTAAAACACCTTTTTTCTCTGGAATTTACAGATTATCCAAAAAAGTACCTTCTGTCCCATCTCCTTCCATGCTATATAGTAACATTATACTACCATGTTTAATGTTATATCACATTACTTAGACCAGTTGGGAAACATGATGAGAAATTTGGCCTCGATACTGTTTACTGTGTTTAATCTTTGAGAAATTAGAAATTTTAATGAAGCAATTTGCATGGCAACGGTTTCCAAGCTCTTGAATCAATTGACCTCATAATGTTATATTATGCATTTGAGAGTTTTGTGTAACAGAAAAGGTGATTTTTTCACCAAGAAGATCACCGAATCCCTCGAATTTTCGATTCGAAAGATAGTAGTAATCCACTTTTGTAATTTGGTAAGACTTGCTTTGGGCCCCACAAGCAGTTGGTGCTACAACGCGAGCAAATGCACTGAATCTTGGCTCTGAGAACAAAGTACTTTTTTCTTTTTATTTCTGGCTTACAACCCTAGGAATTCCCTAATCGAATCAGAGCTTGTCATAGTAACTTGTAGCTTACCTCAAGGCACAAATTATGTTTGTAATTTAATTGTCAGATTATTACAACTTGCCTATGCCAGAGATAAGAACATTTCTTGTTTCATGCAAAAAGTTGAGTTGAAGGCTTATATTCTCTCCAGTTTCAACTAAAAACGAGTTCGGTTACAAAGGGTATCCGCTTGCACCGAGTAATTTCCTTCCTATTTTAGACGTCCATTGGACACAAAATTCTGACCGAACTAAATATAGACAACCATTATAAAACTATTTGTGAACCAGTCAGAATTGATGGATCTTTTACAGGATGTTCATTGGAATCCAGTATTTCCAAAGTCAAACGGAATGTCTGGATAGTACAGCTTCATATATTTCTTACATTGAATTGCGTAGTTATTATGCATCACTAAAATAAATATAACTAAATGTACCGGTAAAATTTTGCAAAGAATATGTTTTCAATCATCACGCTCACAGTCATCATTGTCACAATATCAAATTTTGATGGCCATTTTGACGGGTGACATAGATCTAACAAACAAAACTCATTAGATTGTCAAAACGTGTTTTGGGATTTCAATTTCTTCTGTACTTTTAACGTACTAAGTTGAACCCTTACTCTTTAAAACTCTCAAAGTTTTTATTTGAATTCAAGTACAGTTATTTCTATAGAAACTCTCCATCCAAAATAGCCCTGTTACATAGGGTTGAAAATCCTGGAAAAATTAAAAACTTGACAAAACATAAGTTTTTAAAAACCCTGTAGGTGGATTTAGAATTAATGTTAACACTCTTTAACAAAACTACATCTTTAAATTCTACCATCGACATCTCTACTCATAAAAACACAACATTTATGTAGATCATATGGAGCATTTCAGTTGGAAGTTCTCTTACAAAAAGAGCTGACAAATTCAATGAAAGTTGAAAAGCAAATACAAGCTAACTGTAGTCTGCATAAAGACGTCTATGAGTAAAATAGGCGGTCGAATATAATTAGGTTGAATTGTACTTGCATGTCTATTTTCATATCTTTTCAGATTTATTTTTGGATTTAAAGTTTCAATTTTTGCCCTGAATAGTTGCCAAGTTATGTGGCACATAAAGACTGAGGAAACTCTGCATTGCTGATACAAATCTAAATGAGAGATTTTGTGTGAACATTTATTTCCTAAAATAGCAAGAGAAACAAAAAAGAACTTGGTTTTCTATCCGTCCACTACGACATTATTTTTTACTTATGACCAGAGAGAACTTAGTTATAAATTATTCAATTACGACAAGAAAATAATTCTCGATTTCTCAATTTCACTGTTCCGTTTCGTTGAATTAGAGTCCGTTTACACTGAGCTTTAGCAATGGCGTTGGCGTTACCGGACATCGCTAAATATTCCACCCACTCCAACCAACGTCTGCTAAGAGGTTTTTGCATCACTAACGCCGACGCCATCGCTAAGAGGCTGCCAGAGTAAACGGAATCTTAAACAATGATGAAGACTTTAATTTTGTCATCTAAAAGGACAAAAAAAACAAAAAATAAACAAAAGCGATTTCAATTCAAAGTCGATTGAAATTGAAATGTTCCTGAACTTCCATGTTTCACAAAAACCGTTCGACACTCATAATCACAGCACTTTCTCTTTGACACAATGAATCTTTAGGAATTCTGCAGAAAGCTGTGACAAACAAACTCATCAATGTCTCTGATTTTCAACAGCAGCGAGCTTTCATCTCAATTCCTTAAGTGATGAAGTCTTTGAGATGAACTTTTTTGGCCATTTGTAATGGCGTTTTTGTTATAACTTGAATAAAGAATAAAGTGTAACGTCCTCATGAATTTCCTCAAATAGTAAACAAAAAGATTCCAAAAACCCCAACAACGCATTCATGCCATGAAGTTGTCAGCAATTCCCATGAAATGTACTATTCAAACTAAGTTGTCTGTTCTTTTTGTTAAACGACTTCTGCGAAAAGAGCATTCGTATTCAGTCGTAAGTTTGACAACATTGTCATTGGCAGGACTGGTAAATTTAAGCACTTCATTTACATAGGCATATTTCGGACACCAATCGAGTTTTTCCGTTTTAAAATGTATCTTAAATTTGTCAATTTATTTTGCCAGTATTTGTAAATATGTAATACAAGTAGAAATTTGTACTTGTATTTTAAAATAACTTCCTCATTAGCATAGATACAACATATCTCATACCTGCATTTGTTGAAAAAGAAGACTAATATATCAAAAACTTCAAAAACAAATTTAACAAACCAAAAGTAGAAAAACTCAAATGCCTCACGAACCCTTTCCCGTCATGTCCATTTAAGAATTTCTGGATCAGTCACCCATTCATCAACAGCAATTTCCTCAAATTTGTTGAAGATTTTTTGATAGTTCTATTATTATGCTTGTGCCTATTATTATCTATACATTCAAAATCGATTTCATGTGATGGGTAAAACTTTCATTTCAGCAAAACAAATGTTCAGCCAAATGTAATCAACATGTAAAAATCCTACAAGAGCAATGGTAATCTCTATTCAACAAGAAACTATCAGAACCCTAATATCCAGAACAGGAAATTTCTTTCTTTAAACAAGTCCATGAAAGACAAGAAAAATGTTAAAGACCAAAACAAATAGAATCTTAAAAGACGCAATCAAAGATTTTAACATGTTATCAAATCCGCGCATGGCTAAATCTGTGAGATAGCAGGCCTGAAAAAATGACATGATGGATCTTACAGCCCCATGTGTAATAGTGACAATTCACGTTATAAAATCTATCCTACGATCTAAAGTAAACTTTACATACTCACCAAATGCGGTAGGTACGGTTATGAGCAAAGCTGTTAATCCTCCGAGACAAATGTGATAGATCCAGATTATCCATTGAGAAGCCATATTAAGTCATTGCTTATTCCAAGAGGCACAGTTAGTGTTAGCTGCTCCACAAGGCAATGTTTTTATTTGCCATATGGTGGTCGACCTGTCACTTCGGGAGAGCCGCCGTGTTGTAAGATGCCTGGTTCACTTACGGGAGCCATATTTGGAAACTATTCAAGTTGCTCTTCCATCCTTGGTAAGAGGGGTGGAAGTACTACTTTTTGTGCCGCACGGGAATTTTTGTATTTCTTTCTTCCAATCTAAATTCTATACCGATAAGTCTCTTAAATACAACAAGGAAAATTTATCAAACTTGCATTGGCGGGTCCAGGGGGCTACCAGGGACATCCTATGAAACCTGTGAAATCACTTAAACCGATGGGTTATAGGTTAGGAATAGAGTTCCTTTCAATTCTACAAATAAATATCTTTATGTAAAAGTAATCAATAATTCAGGAATTTCGATTGATGCTTGATTACCTCTTGTTAGAATAACTAAATAAATTATGCGAATATTTCACATTGAAAAACAATCTTTGAGCAATAATCACTCAGATTCATGGTGTAAATTTGAATAAACATTTTGTTTTTGGGATACAGGTTGGACACAGTTAATTCGAAATGATTCCACAGCAAGGTTTTCCTTCAAATTAAGCGGAAATTTGAACTAAGCTAAGTCTTGAAATTTAAAACTTTTTAATAAACTTCAAATTAGAATTTACTTTGATTTAATACTTCAAATTAGAACTTTTTTTGAAATTGTTTTTGGAGGACATAAGGCCTTTTTAGTGGGGTTACTGATACCCCTGTTTTGGACTTCTGGTGATGTCTGCCCTGGGTTTCAAAGCCACGGTGGATCCCTCACTTGTGTACTCTCTCACCTGTGTGCAACTTCAAATTAGAACTTAGTTTGATTTATTTCTTTAAAATGTGGCTTTCTGCAATTTAATGCTTTGAAATAGACTCAGACCGATTTCAATTTAAGGTAAGAAAGGAAGCCATTACATAACATCCTTTCATGTAATTTGGTACTTCTGTCAACTCTCACAACATACAGTCAGTTACAGTCAAGCTAAGTGGCTCATTAAATGACTTTCCCAGTACAAAGCCCCAGGAAGTCCAAGCCCTTAGTCACCCTGAGATACCCACAGAGTGCCACCTCTTTTTTCCTGTGCCTTTTTGAGCTCCGAGTCTATTTCTGTGGCAACAATTTTCTTTTGGATCTTAACCTTTGCTGTTTTTATATTTTGGTATGTGCTGTAAATTGCACCGCTTTGGATCTTTAAATCAATTTTGTAAATTTGTTTAGGCAAGGTGACCAAGTCTCTTTTTAAACTAGCTTGTGACACCCTCTCTGCTTGAGCCATAATAGTAGAATGATGATAAAATTGAGAAACTTTGATTTTTTTTCTCGCCAGGTTTCTAGGTCAACCTAATTTACAATTCATGCCTGTGTGTTGGCATCTCTTTGATCTTGCAAATATGTAAGTCAAATGAAGATCCAGGGCTTGTCATGAGTGCTGAGAATAAGATACAAGTTACTTTAATGTTTCCACAATTAAATGTCATGAGAGTTGAGGATAAAAGTTGCTTGAATATGTTTATTGCTTGTCATGAGTGTTGAGAGTTCAATCTACAATGTGATTTCTAATACAAAGTTTTCAAGCAAGGAAATGCTTTGATTTAAGGCTTCAATTGAAGTCCCCTTAAAAGTTTGATTTACAGTTACTTTGAATTAAAGAAGACTTGAAATGGCTTTGAACTAGTGGAACTTCGAATTAACCGTGCTCGAATTAGCCGTGTCCGACCTGTAGTAATTTCAGTGAATTGTATAACCTGGAGCTAAGTTTTATTTCCTGCCCCTTGTCTCCATGCAATCTGGACTTCCTGTTCTCGTCTGTTTTTGCAATGTAGAGCATAGTTGTATTCCCTGCCCTCTCTGTTTGACCTTGCCGCTCCAATGAGTTGCTTTTTAACTTGCTCATGCGGGGCACACTTAACACGTTGGAAAAACGAGCTCATACCTTCGGGAACATTGGCGAACCTTACCTGGATGCAAAAAAAAAAAAAAAAAAAAAAAAGAGAGGAAAGATGATGAACGTTAGTTCTTTATGTTCTTCCCATTTTGTGGAAAAGCCGATTAAATAAAAGAAAATTAAGTTTGCTTGTGGGCAGGGCTCGCGCCAACCCCCAAAGTTTATTTCCTCTCCGTTAAAAAATTACAGACAGGGTGTGTTCTTAATGAAATGGTGACCATTTCTGTATACAATTACAGGTGTAATATAGGATTTATTTATATCTCTTTTGTTGTGGGGGGGAGGACAAGAGGACAGTTGGGAGAAGAGGGGGTAGAGCCCTCATCTTTACAATCTCCAATGCCATTTAGAAGGATGCCCGTCTTTTTTTTCGTCACAGTTTTTGAAATTTAAATTAACAATGTGCAGATCAAGTTTAATTGTACTTTAAAATCCGTTTTGGATATGGAAGTCGCCATTCTGACAGGTGGTCAGTGTCGCCAGAAATGTTGATTAATCCAGCCACGGTTGATTGAACTGAGGGCTCAGGGACACACAGTGCTTGTACCAAATATTAATTTTAGGTCAAGCCTATTTTAAGGTTAAATTTAGGTCATAGGACAATTAAATATACAATAGTACTGTGGATTACCGTGCAAATGACTGAACAGCAGAATAGCGATCATTGCTAGTAATGGTGCAGAAATTGATGGCTATTGGAACCTCCCCATATGGGTGATGCAAAATGTAAGGTACCACCATACAGTCCTCATAAATTATATTCAATTATACAAACTCTCCTGGAGCGATATCTCGGGATGGAAAAGTAATAAATCGATTTGAAAGTCCCATTCGAGTTTTTCACAAACACAAAAAGTTGGTAATATTTGCATTATTTGTCCTTTATTTGCACCAACTGATGTTAAAAATGTAAAATTAGAATTCAAGGGGTACATGAGGATTATATTTCAAGGTTACACGCTTTATTAGACCAGTTGATTTTTAATGTCAGAGCTGAAACAAAGCTGACAATGATGGCATTATTGTATTGTGAGAGTTTGTGAAAAACTGTATAGATTAAAGTGTTGATGTATTACAATCATCAAGCAATCGAAAAGGCACTCAATAATTTGCCACTTTCACCGAGTCACTTATTTTTTGACAAAAGTTGTGGCGCACAAAAAGGTCATTTCAATATTTCTAATAATCGAGTTTTTCGTAATTTGGCAGCTCAGACAATTTACACAAAACTCGTTTTATACATTTTCTTCTCAAGCCAGTTGATCTGTATACTTATCACAAATATCCATCTGCTGTATTAACCGATGGTTACTTCCTGATATCCCCCGAAGCCCAACCGAGAACTGCCACTCAGATTTGCATTAGAATCTGATACCAACCCCCCCCCCCCCACCCCCCCCCATCAGCCCCTCTCACAAACAAAACAATATCAGAGTAAAAACAGCTGATCCCAGAGCCCCCGCAAAAAAAAAATGTACACAATTAACGTTTCCAAACAACGGAAAGTGCGTCATTTGAAGATGGGTTGGATAATAAAATGGAGTACATGGATGTTCATTTATACCCTTTTGGATTTAGCCTTGAAGATAGAAAACTGAAAAACGAAGCTTAAATTGTATCATTACCTCTCGAATGAAAATTCGAGAATTAAGTGATCCTCGTGATGAAATAGTGCTATTTTTTGTACACATATTTAGTGTCATAATCTGGCATCATGACGTCATTCGAGAGCTTCGAAACCATTGCCATGCAGGGTTACTTTATTTAATTATTGTACTTATTGCATTTTATAGATGCCGTTTCTTTTGTATAAAATGCATTTTCTTTTGCATACAATGCATAATACCAATTTTGTTCTCCTAATTACTCTGACACA
>JBCAUG010712481.1:0-13149 GCA_038406175.1 Haplosyllis leylae
TTTTTGGTACTCAGCCTGAGTACCAACCTCCCCCCCCCCAGATAGGACAACACAGCAAACACTTGCTACTCGGCGGGTAGTATGCCTCTTGCGTTCACGCAGGAGGACTTTCTTGTTCCGAAGATATTATCGTAAATATTAGAAAATAAATAAATATTAGAAGAGTATGTCATCCTCATTATTCGTATTCATCCTCCAGCCCTCCACGCATATGCAATAGAACATAGATCCAATAAGCCACATGGACAATTTTGAATAAAATCCTAAAATGCTCACAGGCTCAACACATTACCCTTAGAAATAAAACACTTCCTGTTTTAAAATTCCTCATTGAACTGTTCAAATCCATTTAGTATTTTTGAAATTGTTTCAGGTTTTCCGTCAACAAAGAAGGAAATGAAAACAGCGGGACGTTCTTCATGTTGGTGAACGGACAGCGCTATCTGTTGAAGAACACGTACACAGAATCCAATCTCACTCCAGGGGGCGCCATAACTATCAACATTGAGCTGGCTGCTGGGCAAGTAGTTTCAGTGATGAATCAGCATTCCTCAGAGGTTTACGGAATTAACGGTTATGTTTTTTCATGGTTCACTGGATATCTGTTAATGGCTCTGTAAAGCAAGCCTACTCGTTTAATTCGGGCAACTTCGGTCAAAAGTTTTGGACTGTTCATGTAATAGAACCTTAAATTGATTTAATTTAAATAAATAGATTAAATTAAGTATTTTCCTGTTCTTTCTACAAAATAACTAAATGCGATCAAAACACCTAATATTTTTTGAAAATATGAAGGAATCAGTTTTAAAGAAGTTTGTTTCCTAGATATCTCGTAATTTGTTCCGTTTTTTTTTTTGGAGGGGGCGGTTTGACTGATTCTCTTGGTACCTGACGACAATATTTCGGAAATAACAGACTACAAACTATACAAAGGAACTGGAAATCCAACTATTTTATCTTACGCCAGCGAAGCTAGTTTTATGCTCGGAAAAATTCATCATTCCTATCAAATAGTTATGAAAACCTATTTGTCAGTCAAGTGGTCGAGCGTCGTCGCAATCCTTGCATTGAATACATTTTTGTTATTTACATTGACCAAGATCACACGTAAATCTAAACGTTTTACCGCCTTTAAATACAAATACTATTCGTTATTAATAACGCCAACTTTAAATTACTGTCTTAAAAGGTGGAAACAAGTATATTCACATATTTTTCATTTAGTTAAACTACGAATGTGCTTTCAACAGCGAAAGAACCATACAGACTATCATTACTTTTTAAGTTCGTCATTATTTTCTTTTAATTTCGCCAAAAAAAAAAAAAACAGACATGAAAGTTTTAACACAGCCATCGATAAGTCCATGTTTAATTCATGACGTTTGCTAAATATTTTACATCTCTTTACATGACCACATACAAAACATACAAACTTCATATTTTATCTTCGAAATCATAGGAGCTGTTACTGTTTTAGTAAGGTTTGCGCAAAAGTTAACAGGTGTGACGTTCTCATATTTTTTGTGAACACGATAGGCTCAGTTCCGACCAATGAAACATGCTTTGTGCAACATTTCAACATTTCACTATTTAATAGACACAAACTGATCATGCTGTTACTGAGAATTGTGTAAATTATTGTTCTGTCAGTGCAAAGCCTACAAAGATATGACATTTATTTGGTTTTGCGTTGTTTTAACTGCTCTTGCTTTGAGAAGTTCGTGGGCAAACACCAGTAGCGCCTGATACCAACAGTTTGTTGGAAATGATACAAGCTCTTCAGGTAAGATTACGTATTGCAATCGTTCTCCGGTAACATTGATCATTCGTCAAATGTTCACGACTTCAACTCAACAGGAAGATTCGTCCACACGTAGAAATAATGTTTTCCCAGTGGTTTTCAAAATTTAGTCATATTCTACGAAATGCGGTGACTAGAAACCATAAGCAAAATGAAATGCAGCCAGGTGTTTTTGTACTGGAAAGTCAATAGCCCTCTTGTGATTTTCACTTGAAAAGTAAATTGATTCGCCCATCACAGATGCGAGTGGAAGAGCTGGACGCTCGACTTACTAAGAGAGTGGACGAAGTCGTCGGTGCTTTGGAAGATGGAAAACAACTGACTGGTAAGATGTAAAAGAAAAATAACAGTAGAACCTGTCTTACTAATTGTCCCATTTGCATTTTTCAAACGCAATCTAGAGGGTACATATAAATCCACTGTACAGTAGAACTTAACCTACTGAGCAACATATTGTGAGGTCATCTGAATTTTACAGTCATATATTCCGACAACGAACTTGGCTGTTTGCCTGTTCATCAAAAAGCAAAATTCATTTCCATTGCTCGTCTTTTTTACGTGCAGGTACCAAAGCGTAATTTCAACAGCAAACATAGGACAAAAGGACTATCACGCATCGCGTATAATTAAATGTAATTCTTTTTGTATAACTTAGCTGACAGTATGTTCCTTGCGACAGTAAGCACGGAATCTGTATCAATATCACCGGATGAACCAATTGTATTTGATTCAGCTCCTATATCAATCCTGGTGGTCACTTCAATACAATAGTGGGGATGTACACCGCACCTGTCGACGGCTATTACACGTAAGTGAATTCATACTTTTTACAGCATTTTATGTATTGAAAAAGACTCCTCATGTTTAAGACGTTCAATGTCTTAAATATGTCTCTGTTACAGGTTTTCCGTCAACAAGGAAGGCAACAACAATCAGGGATCATTTTACTTCTTGGTGGACGAAGAACGATACGCAATGAAACAAATTTACTCTCAAGGCGATGTCGAACCGGCCAGTTCTTCAACCATCAACCTGGAACTAACGGCTGGACAGATTGTGCGGATTGAAAATGCTATTTCCACAGTAATCTACGGGACTTTCGATGGTGCCCTCCGATCCTGGTTCACGGGACACTTGCTCTACGCTCTGTGAAAAACAAAAATTCTTCGTAGAAACCAAATTACTTGTTTTTAGTCTTCCCACTTTGTGGTCTTCCAACTTTATGTAACGTTCAGTTGAAAATAAAATCTGTGACAAGGTCTTCTTTTCTGTTTTATTTTGGATAGTTTTCGAAGAATCGGGTTTATTAACAATATTATTATCGTGACACTTTACATCATACAACATGTTTGATTTCCACTTACCACGTAAACGAGGGGCGGATCCAGGTGCTAACTAAGGTGCAAATCAACATTTCACAAAATGTTCCGAGAAACTGCATGAAGTTCAGAAAATTTTTGTCCCTACACCCGCCATCGTATAGTATGGAGTTCTCATCTAGTGACTGGCAGATGGACGTCTAAATCATTTATCTGTACGTGGATTCCCATGATTTCAAAAGCTACTTGCTGAGAATTGGACATTTAATTGAACATGGTCCGGACATTAAAAATATAGGATATTAAAGAATTCAAGGTGAAATGCTATGCAGCTTTGATTGTCCATGTCCGTTCAGCTTAAATATATCGAAAAATCTCAAAAACTTCAATTCTTGATTCAGTTCAAAGATTCTTTCAACGGCGACGAACACATTTCATTGGTCGGAGGGTTAAACACGGACAGACAGATATTACCTTGTAACTTTAGTCTTACAAATAACACACACATAATTTACCAGATGCGACGTTCTCAACAGATAAAAATTTAAAACACAAAATTTTGATCACATGTTTGTGAATATTTTTGTAAACAATTGTTCGGTCAGTGGAAACACTGTAAAAGAAATGGTATTTCTTCGCTTCTGTACTGTTGTAGCTGCTCTGACTTTAAGTAGTTCCTGGGTGGCGCCAGTATCGCCTGATACTAACGGTTTGTTGGAAATGATGAATGCTCTTCAGGTAAGGTTACGTGTGACTTCGATGTGGCTGCAGATATGATCCAAAATCACTCTCCCCGTTTAGCCTTGTAAAATATAGATAAACGTCAGAATCCTCAAGGCTTAAAATTCAACAAGGAGATTCAGCCATGTTTAAACATGAAGCTTTTCTAAGGCTTATAAAAATCGTACCACAAAATATGTTGAACCCCAAGCAGAAATGAACCCAGTGGGAAACGACGCATGACTCTGTACGGTTTCGTACTTTGAATTCAAACCCTTCGGCAATCGCTTAAAATATTTTTGTTCGTTCATCGCTCAGATACGAGTAGAGGAGCTGGAGAAAAGTGATGTTCAGCTCACAAAGAAAGTGGATGAAGCTGTCGGTGCTTGGGAGAAGGGGAAACAAGTAAATGGTAAGATGTATAAAAACTACATTAGTGTGTTTTACTTAGTTACTACATTGAAAGGTCATCTTCCTTTTTTGGGTTATATTTGCGAAAATAGATTTTCAATATTTACCTGTTTATGAAGGCAAAGATACTAACTATTCCATTGCAAATCCACCCGTCATACAAGGCATGCCACAGGTACCAATGCGTAATATCAATAGCAAACTGATATATATCTACTGCCATTGGGAAAAAAAACATACAATAAAATACTATTATTTTTGTTCGAACAGCTGATAGTTTGTTCCTCGCGACAATCAGTACCGAAACTGTACCAATATTACCGGAGGAACGGATTATTTGGGATTCGGCTCCGATTAATCCTGGAGGCCACTTCAGTACTACTTCCGGATCCTATACTGCACCTTTTAACGGCTTTTATACGTGAGTCAATGAATGTTTATTACCAGCCGCATCCGAAGGTATGTAATGTTTTTAGTCGTGTGTCTGTCCATAATGATGGGTGGAGGGGGTATGTTTCCCGTGATGCATTGTACCATGAGGTAGGACCTACCCCCTGTAAGGAACAGACTAGTAAGTACCCCCCTCTGACATTAATGTTGGCAATACCTTTCGTGTTGAAAATATTTAGATCAATTGCTATCAGAGAAGTTCAAATGCTTCTCCATATCTCTGTTCTAGGTTTTCAGTCAACAAAGAAGGCGACACAAACCACGGCAGCTTTTATCTCTTGGTGGATGAGGAAAGGTATGCGTACAAAGAGACCTGGGTCAGCACCGACTGCTGTCCAGCAGGCTCTGCCACTATAAACCTGGAACTAACAGCTGGACAGATTGTGCGGGTTGAAAATACAGGTTCTTCCTTACTCTACGGAACCCAACCTGGTGGTTTCATGAAGTCATGGTTCACGGGACACCTGCTGTACGCTCTGTGAAGAGGTTCTTCGTGGAAACTAAGTTACGTTGACTTTCAACTTTATGTAACGTTCAGTCGGAATAAAATATTGTCAAACAAGCATATATATTGTCCATTTGTCTTCATTTCCTCAAACGAATTGTTCCTATCTTAAGGCCCGTTCACACCCAGTGAAAGAGAAAGAAAAAATGTTCTTTGATGTTTGTCACTTATTCTTTGATCTTTTTCGTTTTCGGTTTCCTGTTTTCACTTTATGTGAACAGACGCTGATGTGAACAGACATTCACACACACAAATATATTCTTTGAATGACGGCTACAGAAGTTTAATTTTTTATGGCACACCGGTAAAAAGTACCGTTGCCTGGCGCAGGTGAATGATTTGTTACGGTGCGCCCGACAAATTTGCCAAAGAATATTTCGATGAATACAAAACGACAACTGCAGTGAAAGAATTAAATATACCATCTTTTGTTGACACCCAAAATGTAAAAATGCGAAATTACTCTCAGTTACAGTGTAATACTGGGGATAAAACAGCGACATTCAAATCTGAGACATCGACCGTGGAGAGGTTTGGTAGAACTTCTTTGTCAGAACTAACAGGAACGGAAATATTTGTTTTTGTTGATTGGACACCTGATAAAACACATGCAAAAATTTGTGATGACAAATCGATTACAATTCTCAATTTCTGACACTTGAAGTATATGAGTTACTTTTTCATCGGGTTAAAAATAAATCACCATGGAAATGTAAGTTGGCCACCAAGGATTTCGTTCGTGCGTATTTTTAGTCTCGACACATAGTAAATGCAACAATTCCATCCGACTATACTGACTAAACAATTCGATTCCGTAGATCCAGGATTCCTTGCGACCAAACTACAACACAATGATAGATAGTAATCTCAGCAGCGTGATGAACGCGGATACAATTTAATTGATAAGGAACGAACGTCACAATCTCACAATTATATCTGCTAATATTTTGTTTTCTACATCACTAAACAACATCAGCACAAGTAATCAACTACTGAGGACAGAAAAAGTCTGATATTTATCCACTTTCTTGGATATTTCACTACTTTTTTTCGCGGTCTATGAATTGTATACTTGGCAACATCAAACATTACGATGTTCGGGTTAGTCTTATCTTGATTAGTAAAAAACATTTTCTTCATCTCATGGTCCAGAAACGTGTTGTTAAGAACATCAGATACCTCATGGACAATGAAATGCATACGCAAGTGTAATGTAAAACACTTTGTTAAACAAAACAAAGAATATTTGTGCCCATGTCCAACTTACTTCTGAATGAAAACACCCTGCAAGGCAACGGTTTCCAAGCCCTCGAATTAAGCAATGTCACAATATGACGTTGCCAGTCCATAGGCAACAGCAACGATGTCAGGCAGTTCATGATTAGAAAGGCCAAATAACGCCAAATAACCCCAAAAGAATACATGAGAATGGTATATCTTCAAAGCATCTGACATCATCCCTAAACACAAAATTGCTCTTCAAAATCAGAACCCTTCTTTTCATCAACGCAGCAATGTTCTGATGCAAGGAAACAAATTTAGCCTTCAACTTTTAAAACGAATTCGTTTTAGCTTTTTTGTAAGAAATTAATTGCTTTTCCCATCGAAGGACACTACATTACGTGACGCACGTAAGGCTAGCCACTAACATACTGTTCCATTATGTCACTCCTTCAGTAACATCTCATACTGTTTCATCCGGGTCCATTAAAATATAAATATTGTCATTTTTAATTGCCACAATAACACTTCACAATACAATAACATCAAGATGAAATCTCTTCAGGTTTACTTTGTCTTTAGCATTCTTGCCATCGGTAGTCTAAAAGCCCTGCCAGTAACGACGTACAATGAAGATCTACGGGAAACTATAAAAGTTCTTCAGGTAAGAGAAAACACAACTTTGTTTGGTGGTTGGTTGTATTTAATTTCTACACATTTCATTCAAAAAATTGAAATTCGATTTTTAACTTAACTGCATAGACCATCCTATTCAATTACAATTGTATATTTCTAGGATCAAATCCAAGTCCTGAAGTTGAACTTGAAAGCAAATGAACAAAATGCTCAGGTACTGTGATAATATTTCATGCTGGTTTCTTTGAATTATTTATTCAGTATTTTCTACTTTGGAAAGCTGTTTTACAGGAAGATTTATTAGAATTGAAATTTAAACACTGACAGCGCAACTATGGAATGGGCTCTGGGTCTGAATAGCTTTGATCATAAAAGACTGCCCAAACAACAATGCATTTAACACATTCTGATTCTGGATGATTTCGACTTTTGAAATCTGCCAAGTTGCATGGCACGGTCTCTACGGCAGTGCAAAAACAGAGTTTTACTGTCAATCTATTTCTATTTTGTTGCTTCTATTTAATGAATGTTATTGCTGTTTTTATTCCAACCCAGAGACAAATTTATGCCTTGGAAAGGGACAACAGGGAAGTTAGCAACAAAATTGACAAACTGATGAAAACAGAGGAGAAACGTATTACAGGTGAGATTTCTCCTCGTGTTTGCAACAAAACAGAGATGTCAGTGCTGAGTCTCCGGTCTTGAGTCATGCCTGCTATACATACAGTTCTGAGTTTGGCACTTTGTACATAATGTCACATTTTTATGTGAATTGTGAAGCTAATATAGCTTTGTGCGTACAATGTAACCTGGTCAGTGGATTTCTTAGCAACAACAGGTTTAATGTTATTTTCTATCAGTTTATTGACATAATACACGGAATATTGAAAAGAACGAAAGTTCTAGTTAATTTATTTCAAAGAATTTTTGCGACTCGGAACCCGTGCCTCAAACTCAAGACCATGGATCTAATCATTTTATCATATTAAGTCTTTGATATCCACTTCTCACGTTAAAACAAAATATAATCAATCTTTATCGTTTTACTTTATTTCAGCTGACACAGTATTTTTAGCGACTATCGGCAATCAGTCCATATCAGTGGGAACAACAGAAACCATCGTCTGGGACACAGCTCCCATAAACCCTGGAGGCCACTTCGATACGACGACTGGAGGCTACACTGCACCTTTCAATGGCTACTATCAGTAAGGGTTTTTTAAACGTACATATATACCATACTATTACACAACTTTTCTTGCCTGATATCACTTTCTGCTACCCCTGATCCTTTTCAAAATCTAATACAAACGCATAATATGAAATTGTGTTCTCCTGAAATTCTTAATTTTTGTTGTTCCCGATAAAGGTCCATTCAAACTTTGCCTGACGGGATTTCCAGAAGAGTTAGTTCACACCACATAGCCTGTCTACACTAGGGTTTTCGTCTCAATTGTAGGGGGTAGGCGGAGGGGTAATTTTATGGAGACATGGTAAATATGTCACAGGAATTTCCTCGCCTCACTTAGGAATTTTACACAAGTTACCGTCCCATACCAGGGGATTCTTTAACACAACAGAAAATACTTTTAGAGCAATATGCGAATTCCCTCCAAGCCAGCAAGATTAAACAAAAACTTTTTTCTTAGGTTTTCTGCGAGCAAAAGGGGCCTCGTTTATGGCAGTTTTTTCTTCTTGGTGGATGGCGCCGTTTACGATATTGAAGAAGAAGAAGGCGTTGAAGAAGTAACACAAGGCTCCGCGACCATCAACATCCAACTCACAGCTGGGCAGGTCGTTCAGGTTCGGAATATACTCTCCACAAAAATTTACGGAACTGAACTAAATGGCTACGTTTCCTCTTGGTTTACTGGTCACCTACTGTACGCATTATAAAAAACACACTTTTAATTCATGTTCATTAGCGAATATACAATTTGATAACATCAAACAATAGGATTTCTATATTTCATGGAAACCTGTGATATTATTCAGTGAAAAATAATTCATGGCAGCTTTTATCAAATACAGTTTCTTGTTTCGCATCCCGACCACAGAATTTACTTTTCATTTATTAAGTTATTTTCATGGGGCGTGCTTTTTGAAAATGAAAACATGACTATGTATTTCAAAGATGTCAAAAAAATTGTGGCAGACTCAAAGGAAAGTGTGTGACACAGGTGAACAGTCAAATTTATCAACAGTTTTCATTATTTCTACTGTAAAATACCAATTCTATCTTAAACATTTCTCGTGTTGTATTCTGCAAATGTGTAATTCTGGAGAAACAATCTAAGCTTCAAAATTAAGGAATTTTCCTCCAATTAAATGAATTAGACAGAATCACTGATGCTTGAAATAGGATTCATTTGCAGTGTCAAACAAACACATAAAACCCTATCGTGTAATAGTTATAGTGGCAAACATCTGTGCAAGTGATCTGGGTTCAACCCTAAGTTTGTTAATGTTTTGAAAAAATTCTTTTGTTGAATTCATCTAATTAAACGACAATTAAGAAAAACTCAAATGTGTAAATATTAGGTCAGCTACATGCAAGATTATTATACGCACCTCGACAGAATTTATACAAAAGATTAAATAAATCTGTTCCTACAGCAGTCACAACTACATAATGCAAATCAAATTTATGGGCAGTCAACCCTGTTTTTGACTAACGTTAAAAAAATTAAATTGAAAAAAAAAAGACGTTTGTCAGTGGAGATCAAGGCGCCCCCTTAACATTCGCCAAAGATCAGAATTGACGGACATCCTCTGGGCAGTCCATAACAGGTGTCAGTGGCCCCACGAAAAGGACTCATGTACTCCACTCTCATGTATTCCACCATATACAGGCAACGGAGGGATTCACATTGGTTTTGAAACATCACAAGCCATTTTACAACTGTTTTCATCATTCGTTTTATCAACACCCAAATGATTAAGTACTATATTATTTCAGGATATTGAACAACTATAACTTGCAAAATAGACAAAATAAAGTAATCTAATTTATGGTTTATGTGAGCTACTTGTCCCCATTTCCTGCCAAACAAATGTATGTACAATTCGAAGTGTATACAAGTCAAAACTTTATCACAACATTTCCTCGAGATAGATCTATTATCTGTCTCAAGTATTGCTTTACCGTTTTAGCCGAGCAGTCTTCTTGCAATGCTGTGCTTACAAAATTTGATTTCTCTGAGGATTTGCAAGTGCTAAAAAATTATCATGATTATAGCCTTCGGAGAAAAATCGTGAACGTCATTTCAATTGCCTGATCAAAGTTGCCGTCATGACGACGCCGGGATCGTTGTATGTAGAGTTGAAATGCGAGTTGGAAAGAAAAAAAGATTAATCAACGATATTATTCACTCTCATTTTTAAAATTTCTTTTGTAAGATACAAATTACCTTACATCTTTAAAAACCCAATGATTCATTCTGATCAGGAGACCTTAAAATTAGATCTCATTGAGCACATGAGAACCATTAAAATACATTGGCGGATCTAATTTTTTTGTCCTATTGGGTAGTCCTATTATACTATACTTACATTGCATGACACATGTATATAGGTGATTATGTTGCACATCCCCACCATGCAAAACCAAACCTTTCCAAACGTTCTGCTTTCGAACCTTCTCCCTTGTAAATGTCAATGATCTGCCAACTCAGGTTGTTCAACGGTGAATGGTCTCGATGTGTTCTTTTGCTTAACCTGTTACACATTTCAATGATATTTTTCGCACGATAACCATACGTTTGACGTCTCCGTGTCCCACATTTGTAATCATTACCGCCCGCATCCAAAGAATGGGAAGGTAGTGTTTCCACTGGTGTCTGTCTGTTAAAGAGAGGGTACCCTATGGTCTTTGGTCCCATGTCCTTTGCAGAGGAGGTTTACCTTGTAGTTGGGGGGGGGGGGGGGAGATAGCCAGTCAGGCCAGTAGCTGAAGGGAGGGGTATACTAATCAGGCCTGAATCTAGGGTGGGGGCATCCCCTGGACAGGACCTAGGAGTACCCCACCCCCAACCCAGACAGGACAGGAGCACCCTGCTCCGCACAGGACTAAGGTACCCCTTCCCCCAAAAGACAAGGTTGGGGTAGGCCCCTGGGCAGGTTACAATTGTGTGCTTTATTTTGTCACCAGAACCGTTTCTTCTTTTTGACAATACAAAGCATTAGAAACTGACGTTCTACTTTGATAACAATATTTGTGGACAATTTGTGGCTTATTCTAATGACCTGTACTCATTAAATGTTGCATATACACTGTATTTATATGTACATCACTATTTATTTGCGTAACCGTGTGGCCTAAACATCACAACACAAAGTGCTAAATTTTCAAACAGATATGCTTTATATCTTGTGCAAAGCTTTGGCTTTCCTACTTTGCGTGGGAATAGTGACTCCAGCAGCTCATCCTAAACTCACCAACTATGACCTACGAATGATGATAGAGGATTTGCAGGTAAGTGTGGCTTCTTTTTTACTTATTAAATTAAAAGTTATCAACAGAGTTTTTCACAAACACCCCACAATACAATGATGCCAAGATTGCCAATTTCGTTTTAGATGTGGTATTCAAAATGAAGTCATCCAATAAAACTTGTATCCATGAAATGTAGTTCTCTTACATCCTTTGATTTCTAATTTCACATTTACTAACATCAATTGGTGCAAATGGAGAAGAAAACTGCGAATATATGAAAATACAAAGTTGGCAATAATGCCAACATTGCCAACTTTGTGTTATTGTGAAACAGTCGAATGGCAATAAGTGAGATATTAAGAGTTGACTCCGAATTTGAAGGCTGTAGATCTATCGACGTTTGACAGTCTTATGTTGGGAAAACGTATTCCAAAGACTAATGACTCCATTTTATATTCAATAAATTGTAGAGAAGAATGGAAGAAAACAACGCCAGACTTAATAACGAGAATTCTGCACTGATAACGAGGCTGGAAACACTGGAGACAGAACTCTCCAGGTTGACAGCTGAAAATGCTGAACTGAAGTCTAGCTTAGAAAAAGCCTCACAACAAGGTAATACAATGTGGATAAAATAAGAAACCATGCGAACTGAGGAAAACATCGAGCGAAAATCATTTCTCCAAACAAAATCATCATTTAAACACAATTTCAGTATTTTTGACAAATTCTCGATGTTTCCAAATTCCCGTTGTTTCCCTCCAGAGTGCGACACCTTCCAACCTTCTTTCTAGTTTCAACAATTTCTCTATTTACAGCCAACAGTGATAGCATGTTTTTGGCCACAATTTCCGCCACATCCATTTCCATATCCAATGGAGATCGAATCATCTTTGATCAGGCTCTCATCAACCCCGGAGGCCACTATAATCCAGAACAAGGAGCTTACACTGCCCCGTTGAATGGATACTATCAGTGAGTAGTGTAGCCTACTGTCATATCTGTAGAAAGGGAAGTCACAAGTTGCAACAAATATGTGATCACCAATTAAACATTACCAACAAAGGAAGCAAGTACTTGGAAAAAAACCAGGAAGCAAATACCCAGTACAAAAAGGGTGAACAAACTGATTAGTTTATTACTTGAAACTAGAGTAATTTAATCTGATTGAGGTATCAGACATTTCCATAACCTCTGCATTTACTTTCAAAAAGAAAAACACCTTATTTGTCACTATGTTGTTAAGTCACAAAGTGTGAAATGTCATAAAAAGTGGACAATTTATATCCTTCTAAAATTGCCAAATGTGACCTAGTGTTTGCTTGTTTCGTTACTTTATCTAACTTGAAGATCCACCAATACAACAATATTTTCATTTCATTGCTTTGAAACAGGTTTTCTGTGACTAAGCTAGGAAATGATGGGCATGGAGCTTTTTTCTTTCTTGTGGATGAGGAGAAATTTGCATTTGAAGATGAATGGAACACCGGTGATGAATCAACCTCTGGATCGTGCACCATCAATATGCAACTTACAGCTGGACAAATAGTGCGAATTGAGAACTGGCAATCCACGGGAATCTACGGAACTGAGTCCGAAGGCTACATACGTTCTTGGTTCACCGGTCACTTACTCTACGCTTTGTAAAACT
>JBCAUG010712492.1:0-13147 GCA_038406175.1 Haplosyllis leylae
TTTGTGTGTTGTTGTTTAGGTTTTGTATACGGTCTGGTGTTAGTAAGACTGCATACAGTGTCATTGGATATAGTTGAATTAGCATCCGACTGTATACAAAAATGTAAATATTTTGATTTTTAACTCAAACACAACCTCAAACTCAAACACAAACAGAGGTTAAAAAAGCGCATGAGAAAAAGAAGGCTGAGACACCAGAATTTAGACATCCTTTTATTTGTCAAATTTTCTCTAACATGTTCACTTTATTAAAGAAATTTGGGACCGGTGTAACGTTTTCATTCATCCCCCCTTTTCATATGCCCCCCAATGTGATGGTTAACTGGATTGCATGACCAACTGTAAAAGTTTTGTGACTGACTGTAAGTTTTTACAGTCAGTCATGAAACTTTTACAGTCGGCCATGAAACTTTTACATAGGGTTTACACAGGACAGTGACTGTAAGTTTCATGACCGACTGTAAAAACTTACAGTGGGTCATGAAACTTTTACAGTTGGTCATGCAATCCAGTTAAACATCACAAAGTGTGATTAACCATCACAAGAGGGAGGGATGATTGAAATCAACATTCGTATGCCCCTGGGGGATGAATGAAAACAGGATTTCTGATTTCATACGCCCTCCCCGGGGCGTACGAATGGGGGGGGGGGGGGTGACTGAAAACATTTCACAGGTATCAGGGCGCCGGAGAACCCTAATGGATCCGTCAGTGAATAACTCACCGCAATAAAGTAGTTCTGTTGTCGAGTAATAATAGCAACTCTTGTCCATCCGAATGATTTCACAAAAGCCACTCTGGCGTTGTTAAATGAAGTTAGTGCTGCTCTTGTTCGGAAGAAATACGGGTAAATAGACTTATCAGAGAGTTCTGGTGTAAATGCCGCAGGAGAGATCTGGAATAGATGCGATTAAAGAATATTCTGACATTCCCAATATTTGGTAATCTAACCGAAAAAAAACGATCAAAATTGGTCAAAATTGCCACTCCTATGAAAACTTCCACAGTTAAAGAAATCTTTTGAGTGGAACGGAGTGACAGGGGGTTACCATAGACGTTAGTCTGTTGAAATTAATGCCGTATATGTTTACTTGAATTCTATGTCTGTTTCCCCTACCGGTGTCCTGCATTAACCGTTGAACAATTCAAGCAGGTGATCGAAGAAAACGGTATTTAAGTAAACATCAAGCAGTGAAGAATTTCACTTTGGTGACTTGTTAATGTTCTGTGGTACCAAGTGGAGTCAGATGGGAGCAGGGGCCACATTGGTACCCTACCTGGTACCCCACCCTATCTGGTACCCCATCCATGTCTGGAACCCCATTTGTGTCTGGCACCCCACCCATCTCTGGTAACCCATCTACTATCTGGTATCCCATTAACTATCTGGTATCCAATTAACTATCTGGTATCCCATCCCTGTCTGGTACCCCATTACTGTATGGTACCCAATTACTGTCTGGTAACCCACCCATGTCTGTAACCCAAGATGGGGTACCCCCTGGCCAGGATCTTTGGCCCTCGTTCCTGTCTGGTCCCCAATCTGGCTCCCACCCTTACCCCCAATCTTGCCCCTGCTTCAATCTGGCCAGACCCCCCTCCCAGCTGGGATGTTTGTTTCAATGTATATTTTAATCTCACCTCAAGTGGGTTCAATCTCACCTCACATGCTCCCCTCCATGCAAAAATAATATCTTTCACCTCGCATGGAAAAATTCCCAAAATAATCATGAAGCAACCCCATTTCCATCAATAAGGTAACTCTCTATGAGTCACCAAATATGCCCCAATTTTCAAATTAGCCCATAATCACCCATTCCTAGTAATGGCTGCCATCCATAATGGCTGACAAGATTAGCTGATCAGGAATGTTTGATAAAGGTTCCCTCCACCTAAAACAAAATTTTGAGTTTTCTGAGTTTTTCTTGCTTTCCAAGATTTGTTTCATTCTCACCTCATATGGGTTCAATCTCACCTTTCATGCACCATGTGGAAATAATAGGCCTACCTTTCACCACGCGTCCAAAAATTCCCAAAATAGTCGTGCAACAACCCCGTTTCCATCAATAAGGTACCTCCATGAGTCACCAATAACGAAAAAATCGGAAGGCGGAAAACGCAGGAGAATAAGTCAGACATAATTACTGAGCTGTCGGGCAACCTCCTCGTCACGACAAACAATTTTGGGCGAAACTTCCGCTCGGCTGCAGAACTTCATATGCAATTTCAGAGAAAAACGGAAACAAATCTCGCATACAAAAAACAAGCTTTACCCAGAGGGTATTTTTGTCCGGACAATGTATCAGTCATCTGAGAAAGATGAAAGATTTGTGAAGCACACCACTCCCAACTATTTTGCATGTAATTATTGTGTATAATAGTTGGGACATAGTAACATAGACATGAATGCCTCGTGAGTGCTACCTGCGTGGTTCTCTGATTTGGGGTTTTTTTGGAAGGCGACCTTCCTCCGTTAAGATTCAGCCCTATATCTCACATATCTCCGTTTGTTAATGTCTTTGTTTGGATAAGGAAGATTAGCTGTCAGATGTGTCTTCTTTGGGATCTTGCTCCTTGCTTGGTTGATCTCTGCCCTCATTTGATACAGTATGAAGTTGTCATCACTGTAGGAGTCTTCATCTTCATCCACTTTAGATTCACTATTATTTTCCATCTCCTCAGTGGTCATTTGATATGCACTGTGTTTGGTGCAAGGTTTCTGCTTTGAGAAGCAAAGACTTGTAAATTGTTCATAGAATATATTTCTTACAAGCCTTGCAAAGATATTTCTTTGCTGGGAAGCTGCTGTGAGCTTCAGATGTTTTTAAGAGTTTCTTTTGTGGTGGTTTGCCATCCTTGGATTTGAAGTGTTTCTTGCATTTATGTCCTTTCTTCTTCTTGTGTAAAGGCTGCCTGTGGCTTACTTATAGCTTATTTCATATGTCAAGCTGTAGCCTTGCTAGATTCTAACTTCTTTGCTAGCTGAAACACCTTACTAGCTGGGTATTGATCCAGGCCAGCACAACCTTCATTAATGTCTTTGACACAAACTCTTCATCCTTCAGATAGAACCAAAAAATGTCTCCTTGCAGGATACTGGTAGTTTCTGGCTCTTTCTTCATTCAATTGTAGCTTGCAGAAGTCCACAAACATAGTCCACAATATTGCCAAGATTACCAAGCTGCCTTATGATACTACTAAATCCATTTGATCATCACCTGACCATAAGATGAGTTTCTTGCATTGTCTAGTCTCTGATAAGTAACAAGTTCATAGTCCAAAATGTTCTCACTCTTCAGTTTCCATCCCAAGAACCAATGATAAAAGCCATCATTGGGACCAGTTTAGTCCATCTTGGGACCTTAAATGTATGGAATAAATTACTACAGCTGTGTTTCAAGGTTTGCAGAGTAAGCATCAGTCTGTGATTGTTCCTCTTGTGAGGTGGATTAATCATTCCTTTGATTTGGTCTTGTTATTGTGTATTACTTCTGTAGAGCTCTGGAAAACTTGGCCTCAGGTCAAAATCCAGAGTAACAGTTACTTGGGTAAAGTTGCTTGTTATGCTTGCAGAGGGTTGAACCTTCTACTGGATTGCTGCTGAACTTCTCAGGAATGAGTTTAGATGTGGGTACAGGGATGCAAATAGCACTGGCTAGTATTTGACACAGACTTTGTCTGGCATCCACTCATCAGTTTTCTGAGTTATTTGACATACACCAGGCATCTATTGGAACATACATGTATAGGTTGTCATACAAGTCAGACTGACTGCTGGTACTGTACTCCATGGCATTTGGTACAGTTCAGTTTACATGAGTCTGGATGTCTTACAGGATACCAGTTCAAGGTAGCATGTATCTTACCTGGCCAGGGTAGAATACAGCAGAAGTGTTTGCTACAGACCTAACTCTCTTCCCACAAGAAAATCTTCTCCAGTAAAATTGTATCCAAGCACTTCTAACACCATGTTTTATCCTTGGGTTACTGTCTTTATAACCATAAGAATAACAAAGGCATTTGGTTTGCCTAAACCAAGTTTATTCTCTAAATACAAAGTCATGTTGCTCCTTTGCAGTCTTAGAGTAAACTGAATTCAAATTCAAACTTTGCATTACGCTGATAGGATGTTACTGGTCATGTGATATGAATAAACAACATTGGCACAAACCATATTCCAGTATTCACTGAGTGTATGCTGGTCAATTCAGAAAGTTGTTTGGCATCTCCTGAGAAGATGCCAAGATGTATGTATAAAGCACAGTGCAGCTCATATGTTGAAGTTGTGGTAGGGACAGAACAGTGGAACTTGATTTTAGAATTTTAAAATTGTGTCCTTTTGGCTGGAAGACAACTACAACTTACAAGTTGGGGTGTTGGACCAATTGAGAATAAAATATTTAAAGGGATTGGCTGCTCACCACCACAATGTACTATGTGCTCAAGGAGAACACCTGAAGGCACTGGCTACAATCAACAGAGACATTAAGTACATTTCTTTGAAGATACTGCTTATTTATCACAGAGTACCATGTACTGCAGGACAATGGCTACTCACCAGAAGGATACTAGTTATTAGTGATGGAGGCATGTAGCAATTTTCTTCAAGAAAAGGTGCTGCTTATGATGGAGAAAGTTTATGTATTAATTATTTCAAGGAGACTTGCTACTTGCAAGAGTAAAATTACTCTGTGTGGTTAAGTATAATGCCTGCTCAGTCAACAACTGCTTTCTGGTGGTGGTGACTTTCAGATATTTGCATTGAAAAGATAGGTCAATTTCACTTGTTTCTGGCCCATTTGTGTGATTGTCAGTAATGGTTGACATTCAAAATGGCTGACTAAAAGATGACTACCAAAGGCCACCTCATGTTTTGCCCTTTTGTCACTCATCACTCATCACTAATACAAAATCGTTTTGCAGATCCACAAACGATGGCTTTATTGGTCTGCAAACCATTGTTTTTTCTGGACAACCAAATTGATTGTCACTCTTTGATATTTTCCATTATTCCATTATTGTGAAATTTGTCTGATACACTGCAAAACTAATGAGACTAATTTACTGACTAATTGTAGTTGGTTTGTGCTTTTCAGAGTGGAAGCTGAGATACGCAACACACCACAACTTGCTATGACATTTCGAC
Source organism: Haplosyllis leylae (assembly GCA_038406175.1). Classification (NCBI taxonomy): domain Eukaryota; kingdom Metazoa; phylum Annelida; class Polychaeta; order Phyllodocida; family Syllidae; genus Haplosyllis; species Haplosyllis leylae. The sequence goes on from JBCAUG010712492.1 coordinate 5,147, forward strand.
TGTTAGCGTGTCCTTTGAGAAATAGAATTATACCTGGCAGATTTCAAACTAATTGGTGAATCCAGGATTGTCAACGTTGGCACGTTTGTGTGGTTTCTTTATACCATCCGCACATGCAGATAGGCAATAATTTCAGTCCAGTCTGTCCGTCTGTCTTTCTGTGTGTCTGTCTATTCAGGCTGTAATTTTGGAACTGCTATATCTGGGAACTTTATTTTCAGAATACAGATACATCTTGACCATATCTAGGTCAAATTTGAGTATCAAGGTCATTAGATCAAGGTCAAATAAAAAATTACACATTTTGCCTCGCCATTACTACTGTATGCTTATATTCCACTAAAACTTCAAGGTCGAGGTCACTGAAGGTCAAGGCAATTCAATATCATGGTTAATTAAAAGGAAATCAATTTTCTGTTGATTGTAAAAAAATTTGTAATTTATGTATTATTTGGATGGTATGTCTTCGATTGAAATGCATTTTTGTTGGAAGTAGAACCAAATTTAATTCTTTTTTGTTGTAAGCATCAAAAGGTATTTAATTCTGGTGTTGCACAGTTCAAGTTCTGTGACCAAAAGTTTGCAATAGACCGAGAATAGATTTATTTTTATCTGACCTTGATATGAACTGACCTTGACATTCAGTAACCTTGACCTCACCGTTCAGATTGCCTTGATATTTTAGGCAAATTTTAGTGGAACAATTTTTTCTGTATTGAAAAGGTTTCTGAAACCAACATGTCACGTGGATGGTATGACTTCGACTGAAAAGCATTCTTGTTAAAGTGTACATTGTCCTTTCAGTAGCCATTAGCGTAAGTAAATTACTTCACAGTACTGATGGGCAGAAGTATTCCTACACAAGACAACACATTGAGATACTTGCAATGACCCACTAGAATTCCATTGTTTAATGAGCTGAAGACAGCACGCCGTCTATGTTTGGTGTGGATCGAGCTTATAATATAACATGTAGGAGAAAGTCTGACATACTAGCTGTAGAAAATCTATAAAATCTTTATTATTTAGACATTGAGCTTGAATGTATTCTCTTTATATTGTTTATGGCTTGGCGGTTTTTCATTGAAACTTTCACCGGACGAGGAAAATTCAATAACATTTAAGTGTTGCCTGATCATAATGCTCTTATTGCCATCCGTGTACGTAATACGACGGAAGGTTATGTTTTCACAGGTGTGTCTCTGTTAACAGCAGGGAAAGGGTACCCCTAGACAGAACAAAGGGTACCCTCGTCCCCACCCCCTGGACAGAAGAAGGGCATATCCCTTCGTCTTGCCCTGCCCTGCCCCCTGACAGGATGGGGGGGAGGTACCCCTGGACAGGACAGAGGGTGCTCGCCCATCCGACCCCATTCCACCCCCAGACGGGACAGGGGGTACCCTTACCCCATCCTCTGGACATGGGAAGGACCAGCGACAGGACTAGGGGGTACCCAAGGACAGGACCAGTGACAGGACGAGGGGATTACTTTTACTACAAAACTCATAAGGCTTCAATCGCGACGTTTCCTATTTTATTTTGGTTCCTGTGTCTTAGGTTGTCCAATATTTGATATTACGAGAATTTTCTTTTCGACAGATCGATTTGGTCATTTAAAATTCAGTCTTACGTTTAAACTTCCACGTGACATCTTTCACATTGATATTCTAGTGTTTGGATGTTAGGATTTCATTGTCAAACGAAGTTGGATAAGAAATAAAAGTCATATTTCATGATAAGTTTTACCTGAACAAGATTCCACCAACGTGCTGTCTGCGCAACAGCTTGAGCTATATGCGACGGGAACGGACCGAGGATCATTATCTTGTCCGGTTTATCTTGCAGCATCCTGAAGAGTTCCCGTGTTCCTGATCCAGGGTAGCCCTGCAAAAATGTGAGAAAAGACGAGTTTTCACACACATTTAATTTGGATTCTGTTGATTGTGGTGGATTTCCTGTGGGGACCTCGGACTCTACTTTTTGCGAAATTTTCCAAAAAAATGAAATTGAGAAAAGCATTGTGTTTGGGAGTAGAAGTTGAATTTGCTTGTTTATCAAGTGTAGAAACGTCCTTGCCCATCGAAAGTAACTCCTCATGGACACAATGCATTGTAAAATTAGATCCACATACAAAGATCCCAGTTGGTAACGGAATGCTGCTGACCTTTGGCTTGATATGGTTATGGATGTTGGATAATAACGAAATGAAACCTTTCATCAGTATATGGTTGCAGAAGTAAACAATGATAGACCTGAAAGAAATCTGACGAAAAGAAATCTTTTAGATATAGTTTTCTAAATTAAGAAAATAGCCGGGATGTTGGAAAATAACGAAATGAAACCCTTGATACGGTTGTACAAGTAAAGAATAAAGAAAACTTTGATACTCTTTGGATTACGTTGAAAGGAATTGGATAGCTAATATTCAGTCCTAATATTGATCTGTGTTGCTTTGGTTTGTTTGCCTCTATCATCTGTAGAATTATTTGGTTGTGTTCAGAACTACAGTGTCTCCTTTCAATTTGTGTTAAATGGTTACAGCAGATGACCTATTAGATAGACTAGTTTATTAGATGGGTTGGTTTCACATTCGGTAGAATACGATTGACCTGGTCTTATTTTTGGACAATTTTCAATGGCGACTTTAAGAAGTTAGGAGGGAACGCCCTCTCTCTGATCCAACATATTCTGATTTTCATGCAGTATTTCGATAAGGTTGTACAAAATGGCCTGGTACCCCGTCTGGGGTTGGTGCCCGTTTTAAGAAGTCCTGGATCAACCCAAACTTCGCAAACCCAAAGAAATTAGTAATAGGTCCAATAAGAGTCGAGGTTTGTAATGTTTTGGAAGAACGTTTTACTTCATTCACCGTTTATCGTTGTGGACACCAGGTTCCTCGGTAAAATATTTATGATAATAAAATATAATTTCAATTGAAACCCTTTAGTTTTGATCAGATTAATTTTTCGCCTCAAATGCATTATCTTAAAGTCTGTTCAGCGCCGAATGTTTCGACTAAATTATGTGCGAAAAGTTGCTTCTGTGTGAACAGTAGCAGAGTATTGCAATGCAAACGTTCGGTGTTGGTATTGGTTGATGTATTTCAATTGATTAATTTGCAGCAAAGCAAGATTGCTAAGACTTTGTCGTCACTTTAGAAGAACACTGTTACTTAGTGTTTAATATTTCATTGCTTCTTATTCCTATCTGCGCAATTAACGAATTAATGATTCTCAATGATTGTTGTGGTTTTGTGAATTCGCCTTTCAATACCCTTGGAACCGATTTGCCTGTGCAATTAATACATTGCTAAATTTATAAAAAGCTTGCAATTTTTTCATAGTGTTTTCTGGCACATGTTTGTGTCTGAATTTGTGTCCTATATCGATGAGCATCGTCATATTTCCACTGCAAGAGCACAAAAGTGCCACTAACAGTGATGCTAAATTAGCTGGATCATCACAAAATGAAATGGAACGATTTGAACTCAAACTACGTATTCTTATATCAAGGAGTGAAGAATTTCTTTTTGGCGGCTCGTTAGCAAAGCAATTGCCCTATCCTGTACGAATCTAATCTTTTTAACCTTTCTGTAGCATCCTCCAATCAAAACGAGTGGAATACCTCAAAATATGGCTCAAACTTGTAATGCCCTCTTACACCCACTTACTGAATGATTGCTAAGAGCCACCAATTGTAACCATGGGTAACCAGTGATGAGCCTTCAAAGTTCTGAGACTAACACCCACCCCAATTGGATGAAAGACCTCAAAATATGACCAAATATTGCCATACACAGTTTACATGAATTTCTAGCATTGCACAGAACGTTACAATAGACATAAAATTTAAAGGTACCTGAGTATCCATATTTACGAGTCGTATCTTGTAATCCTTCAGCACATCTGATCTGCTATTGATGTGATTGACAGCCAACTGAGCCGCCGGTAAACATCCTTTACCCCATTGTGAGAACGGTCCAGATAATGGGTAAAATGCCCCAAAAGAAATGACCATTTTACTGACATCTTCATCAAAATTACTTGTATCATTTTGGTAAGCACATATTGGTTGACTGAAACAATTTATCATCAAAATTGTGAAAAGTTTGTATATTACGGAAGTTTCAAAGTTATTCATAACAGTCAATTCTCTCTTTGTGGAAACAAGGTGTTTGTGGAGCCGCATCTTGCAGAAAGAAGAACACATCGGCAAAGCTGTCGAACAGGAAAGAAGCAGCTCTTTTGTTTCTGTTGTAGTTATTAGTTTAGATACATTACCTTTGATACATTACATTACGAAAATAGATAATTAAGATATTGAAAATGCACACAAATTTGTCAAATCTATCTTTTGTTTCACTGTCTGTGTTGTTTTAGTGAATACGTTCAAAGATGATTAGAAGAAGCCATTTTGGGAATTGTTTCTGCCATTTGATTGTGTCTTATTCATCTTTTTTCTTTTATCGGAGAAAATAATGAAACATCTGTTACATATCTTTTCATATCACAAAACAATAGAAATTTTAAGTTGTTATGTATCGTCACATTTGAGACTGAGACTACATCAAAACTAAGAAACTAAAAATGTGTGTCAGGGGTGGATCCAGGATTTCCAGTAGGCATTGGTGCCAACATCAACAATGGGCGTCCACGCACGGGAACGCCCTTGAATTGCAATCACTTGTGCCTTTCATCTTAAAAAGCAGTCGGCGACCGATAGTAGACAATGAGATTGTAATTGGCACCAAATATAGAACTCCATTTAGACATCTATCCAGGTAAGCAGTTTCGTTGCATTCCGTGACCGATAGTATAATGACCGATGGTAATGAGACTGGGATTTAGCATCAAAACAACTCCATTTGTGCCCAAATAAGAACTTCAGGCTGCATTCTGATTTTTTATTTAGAACGCCTCTCTCCGCGATGAACCCCTACCGAGTAAAACTCTCGGTATGTGAATCCAGTGGGGAGGCGCCGATCAACAGTTTTGCGAAATTTCCTGAAACACGCACGAACTCGTACGAAAAAAATTGCTCCTTGGATGCGTGCACCCTCTTATCTCCTCAGTCCGCCATTGATTATCCCACACCACTGTCTTATCGGCCAAGCATCATGAAGCTATGGTTACCGGTAGCTCTGCAATAAAAGGAAAGTGAACTACCTTACACAGCCTGTTTAGCACTTGGGTAAAGTTTGTTGAAAGCAACTGTTATGATAAATGGAAATGTTAACGGTGTCAGCAGTATAGTATGTTGTGCATTGGGGTTAATACCGTCCAAACTACTCAAATTTTAGCACAGCTGTTGTGGCCGCTTCAGCTTTATTACTGATACATTTTAATGAAAGTTATATTGGTTTCACACGTGTACTTACGTTTTCATTGTTTGAAATGTCATTCTGATAATAAACTTTTCTCGTCCAAACTAAGAATAACGAAACCAGTTATTTGTATTATTTTTATATTCTGTCACACCTGATTTACACAAAAAAGTTAAAATTTGCACAATCGGCACTGAATCACTCAAATAACTTGGTCTAAAGTCTCAGAAGTCAAAATTAGTTAGGTGTTTTTGGATAAGATATGAACTACATATTGCTACTCAGATGCACATCAGGAGAGTAAATAGGCAGAGCTCTCTCTTTGTGGAGGTTGGAATCCTTTTATCTGTTATTTGGATGAACCCGTCTCATAGAATAGAGGAGGAATGATCTGAAGATTTACATCAAGTAGTTACACCAACTTCACTTTTATGTTTTATTAAATTTTAAAGTGAAACATCCACCCGGAGCATGAGACACACAGCATAAATCAATGCCAATAGGTAACTGATCTCTGAGGATGAACCAAAATAATCGTGTGATACATAAATATTTCATTGGAAACACAAAGTCAGATATAACAGGGAAACTAAACCTGTCGATGGGGTACCGGATTTGAACCAAGGAAAACACTGCCTGAAAAACCCATAGAAATCATTGTCATATTACATAATGGGAAACCATAAAGAAACTAAAATGTTTTGACATCTGCGACTTGTTATTGTTATACTGCCACCGTGAGTGTACCAAAGACTTCCAAGTATCTTTTATTTAACCGCACATAATACTGAAACAATTTTGAAAGCGAAGACAATAATAGAAGAGTTTTGAAAACTAAGCCTTTCATTTGTTGCTTTTCTGGTGATACTGGTAGATCTATTTAACACAAGTTGGATGATGAAAATAAAGTCATGAGACATTTGTGAAATTTTAAGCGACCTTATTTGTCGGCCAATCAAAAAGCAATCTCCCCACAAAGATGATCCAAACCTCAACTGAAATTAATACAAATTTCATTGTTCCCAAATTTGAGATGGTGAAGCTTTGTGAAAGTTTATACACAGTTTCAAATGTAAAAATGAAAATATTTCAAAATAAAAATAATTTGATAAATTAATCTTCTCATTATAATTTACAGTTTTACCAAATTTAAAATGTTTGAGTGTCGAGACTGCCTAAGCATTTCCTTGATCCAGTTGACCATAAGGAAAGCACTGTAATCTAGTTTTTCACAAATTAGTCGAAATTGGCAATAATGGCAATATTGGCATCATAGGCTTTATGACATGAAAAGAAAAAAAATCCAGCAATAAAATGTTATCCCAATGGGCATTGGAAGCCATTTGAATCTGACGCTCTGCTCTCTGAGCCGCTGAGGCATGTGTTACTTTTGAGATCTAAGATCTGCATATGATCATGTTCTATTGGTTCTAACTAAATGATCTAAGTCCAAGATTGAAGTGGTGCAGGAACAAAAGACAATTTAAGGATATCCCAAGTAACACATGCCTCAATGGCTCAGAGAGTAGAGCATCAGATCCAAATGGCTGAGGTCCTAGGTTCCATGTGGTAACATTTTATTGTTGAATTTTTTTTTTTTTTGGTTTTCATGTAGTAAAGCCTCTGATGCCAATACTGTCATTATTGCCAATTTTATGTGCTTGTGAAAAACTCGATTGGCGTCACTAAACATGTATTTCAAACAATACAAGTGTTCAATGACGTGTGAGTGTAAATTGATGTAAAAATTGTCACATAGGTTCACCATCAACTCATGTGATGATATGTGGGATTCATAAACATTGAGGGATGACTTTGCCCTTCTGTGGGCTGATCCGTGTATGAACGCACAACATGGGAATAATTGGCATCAACGTCCTTTCTAAGTGATAAGGAAAATTTTGCAAAAGTTGCCTTCAAGTGGGGTTGATCAGAGCCAGTACGATGTAACTCTGAATCATCAAAATCCAACAAGTTGGTACATTAGCTGAATCCCTGTAGCTATTACATGCCTCAATAGCTCAGTGGCAGAGTAAACTTAAGGTTGCTGGATCAATTCAAACTAGAATTAACTTTTTTGCCACTAGAAAATGTTCATTATGAGTCGGTAAAATCTATTATGTCAACATTGTCAATTTTTCGGACTAGTACATGAAAAAAACTCAAGGAATAGTCATTTCTAACCACAGGAGGGAAGTTATAGTGAGGGTTGCCAACAAAGGAACTTTTGGTATGTGAAATATTTTTATTGAACTGCTGGATAATCTATTCAGATAGAACGGAAGGTATTAAAATTTACATAAAGCCATCACATCAACCTTTCAATGTAAAATAAATTAACACCCTTCTGAGGATTTAACAAACTGAAGATTGAAAAAACAAACAAACCTGACAATCTTTACTTGTTTAAATCGAAAACATAAGAGCATTACAAATGTCTGACATAGGCGAGAATTGGGTAAGAATGACACGAATTAATGAAACGGGGATATGAAATTGGGGCATAAACTAAATTGATCGAAATTCGTGTAGTTTCTTGGAAGTAGCCCATCACTTTAACTGAATTCGCGCTATTCTAACAGAGCTGTTAGAGAGAATATTGGGCCACTATGGCGGAGTAATTACGTAATCCCCCCATTCAGGGGATTACGTAATCACTCCTCCATAGATGGCCCTTT
>JBCAUG010712503.1:0-13146 GCA_038406175.1 Haplosyllis leylae
GGGCATTAATCATAAGGTACATTTATCATGTATAACATTTATCATTCTTAAGGTTACACGCAACTTGGGATTCTAGCACCTTTCACCGTTAGTTGGGGAAGACAGCGCAGGGCAAGTTAGGATGTCCCACGATGCAATGGAACCAGACCACCCTGTGGACAGAATGACCGACCGACACTTCTAAAAACATTACCTTCCAGAAACTTTCGGATGCGGGTGGTAATACGTAAGGGCAACTTACACCCTCATAGAAAATGACATCATAGGCAACGGGCAGCAGCAGAGTTCTTTGCTGCCACTAAATGGTGCACTTGTTCCCATTCACCAAAACGGGGAGAGCAAAACAGCGTCTAATTGAACGAGTCTCTGGCAGTCCACTTCCCAGCATAAAGAGCTTCATAGTAAGGGCTTTTGGCCTCAATAAATTTAGCATATGGGTAACTTTTTGGCGTTTCTGCAGGGACACAGGGGCACACTAATTGCATTGGCCAGCTCCCGCGTAGTGTTATTGTTGATCAAAAAACATTTTGGCAATGGCCTGCAACGCTTTAAAGGGTTTAGAACAGGCGTTTGCATGAGAGGTGGAGACTCGTTAAATTTAGAGACTCAAATGTTGCTGTCTGCAGAGCAGGCAAAGGCTGACTACAGAAAAATCGTGATTGCGTATGCTCATTTTGGCAAATAAGCCAACAAGGCGTGAGAAATAATGTTCATTTGGATTTTTCTCATTGTTTGGAAATGTCACTAAAAATGTGTGTTTACATCAAGGAGATGTGGCATAGAAAAGAAAAGAATAGCGCCAGAAATAAACCAGAACTACTCAGGATGATCAAAAAGCACAGCCATTAAATAGAAGTACCATCAGGAGGAATAATTATGCAGCAGACAGGATGACATTATATCTGCATTAGATATCTCACATGGTCCCTATCGATGTTGTCAAAGGACGATGGGGATGTTTGTCAGGTCTAATGGAAGTAATGCGCTTATTTGACAGTAAGGTAGATATTACCCTGTAAGGACAACATTTTGCATGGACGCAAACTTTCTATAATACATAGCAGAGACGAAACACTGTGACGTAAATTATTTACCTTTTTTGAAGAAATAAATGGTATTTGCAAAACTATGCTTAATTATAAAATAGACTGTTTTGTGCACATCCGCCTTGTATCTTGAAAATACTCACCAGGAGATAAAACTGTGGAATTCGATTGAAACCGTCTAGATCTAGTTATAAAATTTCTCAAAAACTGTATTCAAAAGATCAAAACTCAGTTAGGGAATGAACTACATAAGCAATCGAATCCTCTTGGGTTTTGAAATTCAGAGCATAGGTCTGTCATGAAGGGATTGATGTCCTCCATAATTGTCCTTATTTAAAAAGTATTTGAGACGCCTTTCTCCACAGAGAGAGAGCAGGACCAAGGGAAGAGGTGGGTATAGGGTAGGATTTTGTGGAATAACATTCTGTCACTGTTCACCAGAGACAATTTAAATACAACACCAACTTTCAGAAATTATAATCTGTTAGCTCTTCAAATCATGGTCCGAATTGTGATCCATTACATTCAAAAATACAACATTTGATCCGCCGCATGTAATTATGTTTTATTCATAAGGATTAGTTAAAGCCCCTTTGAGGCCCTTCGGAGCCGAAATTCAGACGGATGAGACTTCACGCGAATTTGTTTCCACTGAAATTTATTCGGAAGAACACACATGAATTCTAGGCAAGGGAATTGTAAACTTGATTTTTCTGAAATTTTCGAAATTAATGAACAATAAAAATATGACCGTTAGGAACATATATAGTTTCTTGAATTATTGTAATCACAGAAACACATCTGCACACATTTTATCGTATTCTCTGGTTTCAGGTACGAGACCAATTTCACCTAGTGCGTGGACAGACTTCAATCGAGTTTTTCCTTATGAGATTCTGTAGAAATCTACAGAATTTAAAATAAAAATTTGTAAAAAGTGGTATTTGGACCCACTACCTCTCACTTAAGAGTTAGAGGTGCTAGCAGGGTGCCACAGAGATACATGTAAACATTTAAATGGATCCTAATTCATGCTTCAGTGATTTATCATATTCTATAGAATTCTACAGAACAAATTTTCATTAGGAAAAACTCGATTGGAAGATTTTTTAAATTTTTTTACGTGTAGCATTGAAATTTTCAAATAGTAGAATCACATCCACTTTAGTGAGTTGGTGATCACAGTATCTAAACTGAAAGGAAAAGGAAAATTATTCTTATGCGAGGTAATGATTGTATGTCAAGACAGTAAGAAATTGTAACCACCCCCTGGGGGAATGGGGGACAGTCCGCTACTCTTATTTTAGAAATATTAGCCTTGTAAATACTCACTAAAGTCCGTTACAGATGAAACACAGCTGAGCCCTGTCAATTGTAAAGGGATTTCTCCATAACGTTTTTGACATTCATGTCACAATATAAAAATTATTTGACACAAGGACAGAGCTTTGTCTTTTTGCATTATGACAGCTTGTCTGATACTGGGATCATACAACTGGCTTCGTTTTGAGTAGGAAAATATATCCGAATGAAATGTCATTTGATTTTCTGTCAAAGTCTCTGATGCAGATGGTTCGCTCTAAGTGTGCTGTCTCATCTGAACAGATGATTGTCGAATAACTTAGAAAGAAGAGTTCTACTCCTCAACTGTAACAGATATCTGTCTGTAGGTTGTGACCTTGCATGGGATGAAATTCACACCAACTTAAGATTTTGCATAAAATTTCGGATCAATCAATTTTACCCCTCAAATACATAGGTCACAAGAATGTTTATTGCATTGCGATACATTTCGCACTAATTTTCTTGTGATATTCTATGTTCAAAAAGTACTACTTGTATTGAAGTTAAATGATCCACATGTGACTAAAAGTGCTCGTCAAATGCATGCCCCTTGCACAATAATAAAAATCCACTTCATGTAGGTTCACATGTTCATTTTTAGACACTCTTGTGCCCCACATTTTTTTTTCAATTCCTTTAATTTACAGTTTCTTTGAAAATGTATCTACTACATGGGTCTTCTTCTCCAAACACACTTGTGCCGAAACATTCCATCAAAATTAAAACTGAATTTTAAAAAATATAAAAACTGAAATGTAACCGAAAATACAATACCACACATTGTAAAACGTCCCACAAAATCAATTTACCATGAAGAAGTGTTTCTTTAACAAAAAATACACACAATCATGAAAGACATGGGAAAAAAGTTTAAAATCATATTTCTGTCGTCATTTCATTTAAATGCACCGAAACAACTCTTTCACTTAAGTTGAAGCAGACTTCAAAGACTCGTACAATAGGAATGAAGTGTAAAGTGAAAAGCTTTTTTACTGTTCAATTCACAGTATCCAGACTGAAAGTAGAAGGAAATGGATTGTTGTGCGTATAATACAGTTACCTAGTAGTTCTTAACTTTGGGGGAATTAAATATATTCTTGATAGATAAAATAATTCTCTGCGTAGGTGCATCCCAAACTTATTTTTCCATATACTTTTGCCAAAAATAGAAAGACAAAAGAGGCATCAACTTGTTTCCACAAGAGCCAATTTACTTTCAATTTCTTTCCATATCTTCAAACACTACCAACTAGATAAAACTTGTTTTTGTACAATATTCTTTGGAACCAATTATATCCACCAGAATCTTCTAAACTTCTGTAAAGTCCATGAAGAAGAACACCTGACACTTTGATCTCACTGTACGCTTCCCGGAGCATACAAAAAAGCTTTTCATCCTCGAGAATCCAAAACGAATGCATGCATACTGCTCATGATAACTGAATGTCCTTCTGCCCAACATCATAATAGATAATACATCATCCACAATATAATGTGAGACCAGTTTTGGTTCGGACATTGATGAATAGAAAATTCCCTTCCTATGAAAATAACCTTTTTCGACTTTTGTGTATGATTTTAAAATAAATTGACAAATTCAATTCCACCTGGTGCTCAGCAAATTAGGTAAGGAAGCTAATGCGCAAAGTCTACGATATGAACAATAAGTTTCTTGAAATGGGGAAATATAACATTCCAAGAAGAGGAGCATGCGAAATAGGTCAATTATCAAGGCCTTGATCATTTGATTATTCTCGCATGCATTACAAATTATCTCCATTGAAAACTTTATGTAAATATTAATCTGATATTTACAAGGATTTTATCTCTTCGTTCTTTGAGTGTTTGTGTTGAGGAGCTTTACGACACAGGCTTTGATGCTCAGAAACTTGATGTATGTTATGTAGAAGCTGGTTTAGAAATCCAATCATATTTCTCCCAAAGGCAAAGAGACACAATGATGTCTGGAGAGTGAAATGTAATGATACAATTGAAGGTACCTTTAACAATGAATATGAATCTGAAATATTTATGTCTTTGTGAAATGGTCTTTCAAAGTAAACTTTCTCTGAAAGTTGTCATTTTATTTTGTAAAGTGAATTACATAAGGAATCACTTTAGTAGTCTTATTTTTTTAATTTTTATTTTTAAAAAACAAATTTTGTACTGTAATCCCCATGTACCCCTTGATTTCTAATTTCACATTTACCAGTATCAGCTGGTGCAAATATAGAGAAGAACTGCAAATAAATAGAAATACAAAGTTGCCAACAATGCCAACATTGCCAAATTGGGGCATTTGTGAAAAACTCCATTCGCCAACTTAACGTTTAACCATTACACCAAGTTTAAGATGTGCTATACACGATTCTCATCACGTCTACTCGATAGTAATTACTCAGTTGTAGTGCACAACACGATGTTCCGCATTGTTACTAAAATTGATCGATTAACGCACAATGCTACAGAAATGAGGAAATATTATATTAAGCCTTTGTACTTGGAATAGGAATATGGTCAAATCAGGGAATATCATGGAATATAAAGAAATCGCAGTTGGAGTTGAAGTTTTTATTTTAACACTTCCGAAGTAACATGGACAAGAAAGTGAAAATAGAGCTTTTTTTTATTCAAAGTTCTAACAAGAGACTAAAGAACCGTACATTTTTGGCAAAATATTGCATTTTTTTACCTACATACTGATTCCAACTGTTTGAGAGGGGGGCTGGTGCGAAAAGGACTCCTAATAGACTTCTCGGATCTTTCACAAATATTAAATAAAACATATAATCTTCATTTCCCTGTTGTGTATTGCTGACTTCAAAGAAAGCAAAAACAAAATTCCCAAATTGACAAGTAGCTCCAATCAAGAGTATTAGCTGAGTGGTTTTCTTCCTACAGCTGCAGGTATCGGCTCCAACTTCAAAGCCGAAAAATCAGTCTTGTCAGTTTTGTCCCAAAAAACTCGTGAAATCTTGTTTTAAATCATTTCTCATGTCACATTAAAGTGCCATAATTCCTCTTGAGACTTTTGCTCTTTAAAAGTCTGGACCATTCATTTAGTCAGAAAATTGTGGGTATGAAAATTATTTGATATTGGCGGGAATGTTGCCACTCGATCAGTTTCATTTAAATGAGGGATATCTTAAATCTAAATTCTGTTTCTCATAATGTGAAATATTTATTTGGAGATCTTTTATTTGGAAATAGCTTAAAATTGCAGGTGATATTCATGAGTGAAACTGGACACTAAGGATGTCTAAACCCTAGGAATTTTGTATCATTGTGTCTAAATAAAGGGTGATCAATCCATGAATTCAAGTAATTTATGTGTGCAATTCAAAGTAAAGATCCATTTGGGCAAAATCTATAGGGACAACCACAGATTTGTACGGTTTGTGGAAATGTCCTTTGTTTCCAATTCAATGGTCTTTCAACTGATAAATTGCTCCTGCAATTTCTAATATATCACGCACCAGATAACCCAATTTAGATGTCACTTCTATTGATAAATAATCGAATTCAAAGTGAATGCCACAATGCTCTCACTGGGACATTCGTAATGATACAGAATGTCATACTGGAAGGAAACTATCATTAATTATCCCTGAACTTGTGATCAATATCTTGAACCTTTCTTGTAAGCTTTTAGAATAACTATCTTGGCAATGACTTTTCCTGACTTTTTGTTTGAATATGCTGGTAGTTCATGTGCAAGAAAGAATTTTAGGATTGCTGCAGCAGTTTTGATTAAGATTATCCAAGCTATTTTGCCCAACCAACTTAACCTGTTCGTGACCAAATAGAAAGGCAGCATTTGAGTTTTTCCTAACTATGTTCACTGAATTCATTGAACTCAGTTTTAAATTTTTTGTGAAAAGCAGTACTCGAACTTGATACCTCTTGTGTAAGAGACCATGATGTTCTCATAGCACCAGCAAGACACGGATAACAGGCAGCATTCTGATGTCAATTCTTGTTTCAGTTCAGGGAATTCGATGGCTCCTTTTAGGAAACTCCAGTGTTTGCAGCCAATGACAGATAGGCTAGCATCAATTTCATTCATTAAGGTAACATGCAATCAGCGTGAAATGACCTGATTTGCAAATTATGCTGAATGGATAGGGCACATGCCATCTATGATGGACAACACAGTTGATACAGCTGGAAACGCGCAGCAATTGTAGAAATGCATTTTAAAGAAAGCTTCTGGGCTCTTCGCCTTTATTATTTTCAAAACAAGAGCATCATACAGTCAACAGAAACTGAAACTACGTAGCCCAACACACTTTGTTCAATTGATTTATCAATACGTCGTCCATGATGGCGAGTTGTAAACTTTTATTTATGATATCACGAAGTTTGTTACGATTGTAGAATTTACTACCTTTTACCGTAATGTTTTCAAGATGGAAGATATATGATCGGGCCACTTGCTAAGAGTTTCCTCTGCAATTTACTGCCAACTAATGGACAGAATAGTAGCTGTGCGGTTGTAAAGTAACTTGATTTTCTGACTGGAGTCCTAGTCCACGGTGTGCAATAACTACAGTTACGCAATACTTTATCAAGGATGTTACCTTATTTGCACTATACGTCTGTGGTTTTATGAACCTATCGACACCACATTTGAGACAAACTCTGTGGTCTGCACAAATAGATCAGCTTAGAGTGGAGTAAACTAAAATTTGTTATGGCTCGGAGTATTCGGGGTTGGGAAGTGAGTCAAGAAACACGTTAACAATAGTTATGGCTTCACTTTTAATGACAAAGAGAAAATTCTCAATTAAGATACAACCTATTCTGATAGTTGTAAGCTAGAGCACTAACACTAGAATTTCCATAACGTCCTCAAATTTGCAATCTCGCTGGCTGTTTGACGTTAGAATGTGCATTCAAATTTAACCCGAATTGTTTATTATTTGAAAGCGTTGTTTCTCACTGATGCAACATATCTCATTAAATATGACTTTGGGGAATTGTTTGGTCATAGTGTTGATTTCTCCTCCTCTTTGACTAACGTTCTCATAGGCATCATTGCATTTGGCAGCTCAAATCGATTAGTTTCAAATTTACATGTGACTTATGTCATCTGTCGATCCAGATTCTACAAGTATTATGATGTTAGCATCTGAAGAACAGGGATATACCGCCTCTGAGCAAATCAATATCATTACGTCATGGAATCGACCGCAGGTGATATTTAATCAACTCCGATAACTTGTTTTGCAGTTCTTCTTGGACTTCCTCACACTGAGTCGATTGGATCTTGTCTGTCTGTAGCTTTTTTAGGTATAGTCGTGAGGTGCTCTGGTGCGGCAAGAACTTCCGGTCACTTCCGGTCTCATTGGTAGAAACAGTTTCCACCTTACGCGTTAGATTTTTTTGTGTTGTGGGAGCTAGTCTGTTCTTATTACCGACCGCGTACGCAGTACCAGAGGAGGTAATATTTTCACTTTTGTCTGTCTGTCCACCATGGGGGTACCCCAAACCAATACATAGTCAGGGGGTCTATCAAGGGGGATCTGTCCAGGGGGTACCCAGTCCCATAGCCAGGAGGGTACCCCAGCAGGGGGGTACCCCAGCTGGGGGGGCGGGGTAGCATAGTGAGCACTTGCTACGCCGCGGTCGGTATGCATCTTGCGTTCACGCAGGAGTACTTTCTTGTTTCTTCTGTTTGTGCATGACTTTTCTTGGAGGACATTATGTTATCTCCCTTTTTGGATCAAAAGAGTCAAATAGTCCATGTCCATCCTGCAGGAACATAAGTAAATTCTGCCGTTTTCGAGGAGATCAGAAAATACTGACATGTCTTCTACAATGGTGGCCTGTGAGAGATTCCATTTTTAATCATAAATAAACATCTAATATATTTACCTAAAAAATAATAGTGTATTATTTATTTTGTATGAAGAACATTAAAGCTATGTTTGAATTTTCCAGGTAGCTCTAATATTCACAGATTTCCTGCTTGCCATATGGTGAAGGCCTTCTTTCTGTTGGAAAAATCATGAAATATCTATAAGTTGTTTATGGTCGAAAATGGAATTTCTCATGGGCTACCTTTGTAAAAGACATGTCAGAATTTTCTGATTTACTGATTTTCCCACAGTGATGGTATTCACACCCTAGTGCTTTCAGTTGGGCTTTACCATTGGAGACTTGCATTGCGCAATTGGACTTAAATTTAAACAAAATTTCCTTTCAGAAGTTCCAGTCTAAAATTGTGTCGGTTGCTTGTGTTCTTGTTTTCTAGTTTTTTGTTAATTCTTTTTTGTTTCTGCCAAATGCTGGCAGATTTTCTCAGAAATTAGCTCCATTGCTGATCTTTCATTTGACTCAGCTCCGTGTAACTTCTTTGTTAGATATGAAGATATCCTCATCCCCAATATAATGATTCTTTTCATCCCAAAAAGAAACAAAAACATCCGGCTGCCAGCATTTGGCACAATTAATGAAAAAATCGATTGTTCTCAACAAGGCTCTCTGTTTATTCAACTAAATAGAAGCCCAGCCAAGCTCTGCATTTATGAAAAGTCGATCTAGGTCTATTGGAATAATTGTAGCATCAAAAATCAATAGGCATGAAAACTCAAATGTGTAATATTTCATCCTAATGCAATTTGATCATTTTCTTCAATTCATCATCTCATTCAAACAACCCACACTCGAAAAATAAAAAAGTCTGATTTCGATAATGTAATTATCTAGTTGAATTCGAGTTGTAGAAATGTCCCCATTGAAAGAAGCACAAAAGAATTTGTATGATTTGACACCATAGTGCTACTGGTAAATGATTTGTTGTCGTTCATTCCATTTGGTAAATATTGATATGCACTCGTTGATGTGGTTTCTTTCATTTATTTATCCTCTTTTTCAAAGGAAATTATTTTTAATTGAAATTATTCAATGTTTAAACATTTTTAAATCGATGGTGTAGACATATGTCTTACACGTGATTGACTACGCCGCTGCAGTATTTGTGAATGAAGATTATTTTTCGTAATTAGGTTGAAGAGTTCACTAATCAATGTGTAACTATTTTGAAACCTCAACGAACTGCAGCAATTACCAACATTGGTTATTAGCTTTTAATTTCATTGCATTTATTCATTTGTGTCTGTCCTATCACATAAATTGTGCCCCATAATGTTTTCATGTACAGAATAGTTGGACACCAGCGGCACTACCCATTGCCAGGCCATTTGTATTCATCTCTAGTGTTACACCTGCTTTACCTCTGTTATAGTGAAGGAGAACGATTGAGAAAGGAGATACTGGTTTCTTACATTAGTACACATTTGCATCCCTTTATGGCCACACGTCTTCCAGAAATAGGTCTCCATTTACAAACGTCTCCATGAAAACCAACCTTTCAATTTCCTCGGCTCAAGTTCAACAAGATGGTGAATAGATATATACTCTTACTTTGGAGCGACAGCCATAAATGTAACATAAGTAGGTTTTTAAGCGTTAACGAAGTAATCTCACAGTGGTGGTGGTATCAGCCGCTTAAATGTGACAGATAAACACTTAATTTGCAATGAAGTTGTGTGTTATGGCTCATAACCGAAACCTGGAAACAGAAATCCACACCAATTTCCAAATTCTGCCGTATCCTTTTTGTTTACAAATGTTTCTACTTGAAGTGAAGTTAAAGTGTCCAAAACATACGCTGTTTTTCCCAATTTACTTTTGAAAATATTTCGTTTTTGATTACTAATTTTTGTCAGGTATGAAAACTGAAAAAGTAAAAAATAATTAGCAAGTATCACATCTTGGCTGTTTTTTTTTTGGGGATAAACAAAATCAGGACAACAACATAATACACAAAAAATATGTTACCATTTTGCCATTTGTTCACATTTTTATTTATATTTAAAGCAAAGCTGCACATCCCAAAGGGGAAATTAACTTGATTAAAGTTTAACGAAAATTGTCTGAATTGCTTTAGTACTTATTCCTAAATCATATTTGCTGAACCCACGGAACTTCGCGTGATTCCAGACATTACGCCATTCTGGGTTTATGATTTGCTGTGTTGCATCAATCTAAATGTCGAATTAAAGTGTCTTTTTGAGAAGTTAAAAACATCTATTGATTCAATATTTAATTGTCAGTTTACCTGGAGAATTGGGGCTAAAGTCAAACTGAGTTTATTACAACAACATCAACAGATGTGAACTTTGACAAAATACGCTTTACTTTTCCCTGATAAACGTGGCTTAATTGAAGTGTACATTGTAGAACTTCTACTGTTCTCAAATTAACGTAGACAGTGCATTTCTGGATATCAAGAAACCGACAAAAATTGTACTGAGTGAGACAATTCATTCAAGCCACCAGTTCGAGTGTGTTGCGATCGTAGCACTTTTGTATTCGAGTTTTTCCATAATTGTCATTGAATTCGATGAATTCAATGAATTTTAAATTTGATGATGTCACTGAAAGAAGGTCACCTACATTTAGTGACTGTCACTATATAAGGAAAATAATATTTTGTTTTGATTATTACTTACTTTCTATGTTTTCTATTTTTTGTGGCATAATTAAATACAGTTTACCATTTGTAAATATCATGTCATAATTTCAGCCTTTTCATGGAAGCACCTTGCATTTTATTTTATGGTGACCTGCTTACTTCATAGATACATCACTATAAATCCTTTCCAATGAATTCATTGAATTCGATGAACAAATTATGGAAAAACTCTACTGTTCACTTACATTCACTTTAGTTTAGTGCGGAGAGACCCTTACTTTTGTGAAGGTACTTACTTAAAATATTCTCAGAAAATCTACAAAATGATTATTTAATATGTAATATGAATCAGTTTGTCACCTCCAGCTGCAGTGCAGACAATATTTTCACATTTCTGACAAATGCTTGACAATATGTATACAACATATGGTAGTAATAATAATAATAATAATTTATTTCCTTTCAGTTTTTACAAAAGTCACGGTAATTTTAATACTTCAATAGTTAAACGAAAATAACACAATGTTAAATGAATGCCACTGAAAGGGGGTCAGTCTTAAGTCTCAATTAGACTGTATGCAATGCATAAGGCTGCCCACAGTTATACCAAACAAGAAAAAATACGACATGATAACTAGTTGTGCAACGGAAAGTAATTGGCATTTCTTAGGAGTACATCGTTTCCCATTTTAATGGCTTTTACGAATGTCTTGTTCATGTTTTACCAATACTGGTAACAACCCAGAAAAATTTAGTGTTCTCTTCTCTTCTCATTACAACAATATACTGAAAATGTCTATCATTTCTCATGTAGACGTTACTCTCACTTACGCAATATTAACGACTTAATGACAAGATAAAGAAAAAAAACGTTAACTCGTCAATTGGGTCCAAGTTACATAATGCCGTTAAACAAACACCTTAACTTGACTCGAGATCTACTGTGTAGTCTTCCTTTGAAAACGATTTTCACGCAGAGAGATAATAAATATTTCGCAACTACGTGAACTAAGTAAAATACCAAAACAAAGTGTCATTGATACACCAAGCATAGGGCAGAAAATGTTTTTTAAACTCTGATCTCCTGGTTAAATAACACAGAGAAACGGTACATATTACCATTTCATATTCAGCATTCATATTTTAATCATTTTGTGGTTTCCCTCAATTTAAAATGAAAGAAATAAAGCAGATACCATTGTCATGAAACTTCTCTTTTTCCTCACGCAGTATTTTGGTAACTGCGATTTTGTGACAAAATTACATGCGTGTTCAAGTCAAGCACTTCGGAATACAATTAAATGTCACATTACAAAGAGCCCATGAAAATTAAGCCAATTCTTCCAAAGGGATACCTTTGTTACTTTACAGTTTATTGTTAAGAATTGTATACTTTGCCACATACTGTTCAAATTGCGTAAGAATAATCTCAGCTAAAAGGGGCTCGTGAAACCCTGTTAACCTGTCCACATCACGTGTGACACTTTTCTGTTTTCTCTGCAGTACCTTCAGCATCCAACAGAGACTGAATTCACTACTTCCTGCTAATTTATTTCTGGAGAAAAAGAGACACGTTTTCAATGAAAGTATTTTGCTTGAATCAAATCAATGCTTTGAACAATTTTTATATGTTCAAAACTTTACATTGTCTTTCTGCAAATCACAGACATTTGACTATTTCCTATTTTGAATTTGACTAGACTTTTCTTTTCAAAAACAAAAAGCCTTACTGGTATTCAAACTCACAAACAACTGATCAGCAGTCAGGAATTATAACACGTTAACATTATGCTAAACAGAAAACTGTTAGTGAGACATACAGAAAAGCTTTCAGCAACCTTTAGTCAGGCTTCACTGGTTCTAGTCAATTTTTTTCTAATCAGACGAATCGAAGACAAAACAGGGAAAACACGAGTAAGCATTACCATCTCAAACTTCACAGGACTCACGAATGAATATCAACTCCTAGCCTTTTCTGTAAAATTTCGATCCAAGCAGACTGTCAAAAACACACTGGGAAAACGAGGTAGGAGAACATTTACGCGGACAAGAAGAGTTCACACTGACTGTAACCAAATTTAAAGCCGTTCATATCTTTTTAATTTGTTAACATTGAAAAGAAACTCCAGCAATTTCAGTAATTGATAATCCTGTCTGGTGGTCTCACGGTCAGGGTTCTAAACACTCAGTGAAAAATAGCCATGCCATATACACGCTTATACAGTGTACACCCATATTGGTGGAAAAGGCAGGTGTCGCACCAGAGGTGAATCT
>JBCAUG010712514.1:0-13146 GCA_038406175.1 Haplosyllis leylae
TCTTGATAGTATGAAATCATACTGTCAATGGTTACAGTATAAAAGAAAAATAGAGAGAAGTTTTGCCAGAAACAGTACTTGCCATTTTAATTCTCACTATGACACAAGTCTAAACTTAATTCATTACCAGACTTTTGCAAGTCTAAACTTTATTCATTACTAGACTTGTGCAAGTGTAAACTTTATTCATTACTAGACTTGTGCAAGTCTAAACTTTAATTCATTACCAGACTTGTGCAAGTCTCAACTCAATTCATTACCAGACTAAACTCAATTCATTACCAGACTTGTGCAATTCTAACCTCAATTCATTATCAGACTTGTGCAAGTCTAAACTTAATTCATTACCAGACTTATGCAAGTCTAAACTTAATTCATTAGTAGACTTGTGCAAGTCTAAACTTAATTCATCACCAGACTTGTGCAAGTCTAAACTTAGTTCATTACCAGACTTATGCAAGTCTAAACTTAGTTCATTACCAGACTTATACAAGTCTAAACTTAATTCATTACCAGACTTATGCAAGTCTAAACTTAATTCATTACCAGACTTATGCAAGTCTAAACTTAATTCATTACCAGACTTGCACAAGTCTAGCCTCAACTCATTATCAGACTTGTGCAAGTCTAAACTTAATTCATTACCAGACTTATGCAAATCTAAACTTAATTCATTGCCAGACTTATGCAAGTCTAACCTCAATTCATTACCAGACTTGCACAAGTCTAAACATGATTCATAACCAGACTTGTGCAAGTCAAAAATTGATTTATTGCAAGACTTGTGCAAGGCTAAACTTCAGATTCATTACAAGACTTGTGCAAGTCTAAACCTAATTAATTACAAGACTTGTGCAAGTCTTAATCTAATTCATTATCCAACTTGTGCAGGTCTAATCCTCCCCTCCACCCAAGTTCCAAGTTCTCCACCTTCCATTTCTGATGTTTGTTTCAATCTCACCTCGCATGCTCCCCTCCATGTGAAAATTATACAAATTCACAATGGCTTTGAGTGGTGAATAAGAAAATTCACCACGAAGATTTGTTATTCACTGCAACCATAGGGAGTTGTGAATAATATCAAATCTGAGTGGTTAATTTTCTTATTCACCATGAGAAGACGTTGTGCTTTTATTATATTCTATCGTAAATATTGGAAAATTAATGATTTTGGTCTAGATTTAGATCTACTACAACCTTACAATCCTCCATCTTGGTTTCTTTGTTTACTGTCATGGTGACCAGAAAGAAGGCCTCTCATTGGCTGTGATATCACTAGCCATGTGCTTTTGAAAGAATGTCAACAACAAAGATGGAGGCTTATTCACCACTCTGAGAGAGAATAGTGCAATTTTATTGGTTTATCTTAACTTATTCACCATGCCGTGGTGAATAACAATTATTAGACCAATTAAAATTACTTTAATGTAACAGGTTGAGAATGGACTATTACGAAATCTGAGGAGAGGAGATAGGCCATGCATGTATTTGGCTTCCGTACTTCTGTACTTCAAACACCTCCTCAGACTTTCCCATGGAAACCCCATGCATGGATCATGCCCTGATCATGTGAAGATCATGCGCACCCTGTTCACCCCCTCAAGTAATGTCCAATCAGTGCAAAGATGGCATGTGCACAGTCCTGGAACTTCTCAGGTAATTGTGAGGAAATAAACTGATTCTTCTCCCAGGATCTCATAAATTGCATTTTGGATGCTTTGGTAGTACTCTTAGATCCTGAGGAGGAAGAGAACCAGATTGACTCCTCCTGCACAACCTGTTACTAAACTGTCACTTTTGTGCATTTCTGTAATTTGTACAACTGGATGTGAGTTGGTAACTTAAAGTCTACATCTATGCTATTGCATTACAGAGTTTCTTAGCTGCACGTTAAACCTTAATTGAACCATCCAATGTGAGGAGCTTCCATCCTGCATCTTCTTCTGGCAGATTCTCAGGATTCTGTATCTTAGCTGCACCTTAAACTAAGTCATGTAATAGGAGAAGCTCTGAATCGCACCATGTGCACCTGTATGTAAACTACCATTGTATCCTTGTATTCCTGATTGTGGGAACTCCTTGAGACCCCCCCAACAATGTGTTTGCATAAACTGTCTGTTAACTGTGTTTTGGAAGACGTTCCAACCCCTCACATCACTAATGTACATTTATGGGATTTGTGTCAAAGTTATTGGACAATCAACATCACCTCTCCAGATTGTATTTGCTGAGACTGTACATTATCTGAGTGTTCATGTTCTTCATTGCATGGGAAGCCACCCCCTCAGAAGTATATCTTTCACAAATAGGTCCAGTGCACGCCCTAATACCCATGAACAACTGCTGTCACCCCCTGATATTAAACTACTCTTGCTCTCCTCACTGACCTGGCGGACACTCAATTCTGACTGGGGTTGAGTTTTACTACAAAAAACAAGCTAGTGTAAATATTGGTGACATTAAGAAATAGTTGGGTGGTGAATAAAGGCATCCACAACAGGTAAAAACCAATAAAAAGCATCGTTGCACGGTGTCGATAGAATATAATATGTTTCACCACGCGTGGAAAAATTCCCCGTTTCCATTAATAAGGTAGCTCTCTACGAGTCGCCAAATAGCTCAAAATTTCATTTGCCAAACAAACTCTTGATAAAACGCCCAAGTTTCATACAATTTGTTTTCCATACCCGAGTTTGTTGTTGACTCCAAAGAAACTAACACCATAGAGAACAGGCTGTGCTGTCAACGAACTGATATAACCGCTGAAGTGCCCATTGTTTGCAGCCACTATCTTCATGTAGGAGAACATTGTCATCCCTGTGTGTAAGAAAGGAACCCATATTTGCTCTTTTTACAATACAAAAAAACCCCACTTTTACCTTACATTAAGGATATCATTCTCCTACAGTTATTTTCAAGACAGAGGATGGATTTTTTATTTTCAAAAGAAATCAATAGAAGAGGAAGAAAATAACAGCGTTACGAGAACATTATGCTGTCCGGTGTTCATGATTTATGGCAAGTCGCAGCTTTAATTGTGGATCCCCAATTACTATTTAAAGCAAACGAACTTGAGATGTTGTCTGACCAAGTCACTGGCAATATTTCGTAATTGATCTTTTCCAAATTGAAAAATTAAGATGGCAGATAAAAAAATAGCGACCCATTCACACCAAGATCTAAGACCCAGCAAAAAGATTTAAAAAATAAACAGCAAGCATCAAAGTACATTTTCGTTTTTGCTCGGTGTGAGACGGTAGATATGGTGTTGTCAATGTTGTCTGAGAAAGTCTCATTTTCATAACTGACGAAACATAAGATTTTCATCGTCTTGAAAAGCATATGATTTTGATGACCAGATTTGTTAGGCTAATTCATTGAAAGTTTAACTGCGCTAATCTTATTTATAACTTTACCTTCCTCGCATTTAGACAGATTGGAGAAGCAGGTATCGGCTGACATGTCCCCAAGATCCACCCAATGAGGGTTACCATTCGTCTTAAACCCCATTCCATTCTAAATAAACAGAAAAGAACATACTTTTGAGAACACATTTCATAATGTTGCAAGGAATGTATGCTTTGACTTGCTATTTTTGAGATGTGCATCACAGGATTGAAATGTGTGACCAACTAACTATTGAAGTCAATTGCTCTGAACTTTATTGGATGTTTATTTCAGTTTAATTTAGTGTTGTGGAATGATTACATTAAGTATTGCTTAGTTTTTCAAATAATGCGCATGACATGACAGACCTGTGTGGAAATGTGCGCTGCTCCACCGTGTAGTGTGTAAGGGGATTGATCTTCCAGATTGAGGTGCAGTGTCGGATGCAATGTGTTCCAGCCGGCAGGCGGACTCCAGGGATCACCACCTAAAAACACAGTGCAATTTTTAAAATTGGAATATTTGAAAAGTTCCTCCCAGGTTTGTGAATTCTTGCAGAGCAGATCAGTAACACACCAGACATAACAAGAGTCAGCATTTCAAGAAGAACTAAGGTAAAATGAGTCATGGCAAATTTCAATAATCAGTATCTCTACAGTTATACCTGTTATTAATACAAACCTGTCTGATACTTGGGTCCATGATGACCAGTATTTGAAGAGTTACACCTGTAATTAATACTCACCTGTCTCACACTTGTAATTAATACTCAAATGAGTATACTCACATATACTCATTTGTCTCACATCTGTAATTAACACTCACCTGCCTCACACCTGTAATAAATGCTCACCTGTCTCACATATACTCACCCATCTCACACCTTCAATTAATACTCACCCATCTCACACATGTTATTAATACTCACCAGTCTCACATCTGTAATTGATACTCACCTGTCTCACACCTGTAATTAATACTCACCTGTCTCACATCTGTTATTAATACTCACTTGTCTCACACCTGTAATTAATACTCACCTGTCTCACATCTGTAATTAATACTCACCTGTCTCACATCTGGGCCCGTGATGATCAGTATTTGAACAGTTACACCTGTATTTGTCGCAGAATCCTCCCTTGAAGCAGAGTTCGGTTGTTGTGCATTTGTGGATCACTGAAAATATCACAGCGCATAATCATTAAACCTACAGTTTGCAAGAGTCTCACAATTGCTTAAAATAATTGTTTATTTTGCCTCTTTAATCCACATCTCTCAACGAAAAAGAGCACCAATTTGTGTGTTATATTGAAAGGTGATGCATGTGCGAAAACTGCATCGAATAGCCAAAATTCACACTTCAGAACTGCATTCGGATCAGATACATGTTCAATTCAATTACAAAAGAAGGTGCATTCTGTGTAAAAGTTCGTGATGTTTATTTGCTTTCCACATATATCTGGTTAATCATTCAGAAAACATCGAACTCTTAATGCGTGGCACAATTTGATCAACGAGAACAATAATTTTAAACTCAGTAGATGAAATTAATTTTAAGCGCATGGTTGATTTCCTATTGTTTTCCAATTGTCAATTCCAATTCCAATTTCAAGATTCACATTTTGAATAACAGCAAAATAAGAAATGCCTATAGATAATAAAATGAACTTGTGTTTGAATATAACTATGAACCTTTGAGAAGTATAGTTTCCTCCTCATTCGCCATGAGGATTGTTTTGTTATAGTTCGATCTCTCGTTTTCCGGAACATCTGTCGTATCGTAGAGCAGATAACAAGTCCCTCCATTCGGATCGTGGTGGATTCCTCGACACGTGGTGATGGAATAGCAACTATTTTGGAAAATCATCATCAACATTATGCACAGCAAATGATTAATGAAAAAATTAAAAGATTTAAAACTCAAGTGAACCCCCGTCCACCCCCCGCATCCAAAGTACAAAACTAATCAACTACCGCCATCAAGTTTAACGAAGAGATTCTCGTGCTTCAATGAAGAAGACTAATGGTAGACGGACTCAGACAATTACCTTGTTGTGCAACGTGCTGTTATTCCGTATGACTCTGTGCATACTGCTGTGTCTGGAATCCATCTCTGAGACAAACCGTCGTAGGTTTCCACCCAGGCGTACTCCTGTCTACTAAGTCCCTCGACCCCATCCGGTAAGATGAAGAGTAAAATGCACTTGAAAACCATTTCCATATTAAACGTAACCATTTCCATCGCAAAAACTACTGACAGTGAAGTGAAATTACCTGCAAACGGTAGTGTGTTCAAATTGATTTTTATCTAAGAACAAGTAATTATTAATTCACAGTGGGCTCTATTCGAGGTTTTCGTTTAGAACAAAAATTCAGCATTTCTCAGATTTCTGAGCAAAATTGACATCGAGGGGTTTAAAAAGCTTCAGCAAAAAAAAAATTTGTCACCAGTGGGAAATGAACTTACAACACTGACCATCACTAGGTTAGAAGTCAGATGCTTATTCCATTCTGCCACCCAAACATGTGTTAAAAAGATTACTCTTAAATAGAACTTTCTTTCATGCTTCACTTCACTTCACACATAAAGTAAATGTAAACAAGATCGATTAATGTCTGAAAGCTGAATTTTAAAGTTGTCTCATTTAATTCGACATACACATTTTCACAGGTGTCACAATTATTACCGCTCGCATTCGGAAGGAATTGGGAAAATACTGTTTTCACAGGTGTCTATCTGTTGGGGGTACCCCAGCCAGGTCCAGGTCCCAGCTGGGGATACCCAATGCGGGGGAAGTGCCTGATGCAGGAGGATACCCGAGGTGGGGATACCCAAGGCAGGGGGTACCCAATCCAGGTCCAGCGGGGGATGGTACCTGAGCCAGGTCCAGCTGGGGGGTACCCAAGCAGGTCCAGTGGGGGGTACCCAAGCCAGGTCCAGCCAGGGGGTACCCGAGCCAGGGCCAGCAGGGGGTACCCAGGCCAGGTCCAACTGGGGGGTACCTGAGCCAGGTCCAGCCAGGGGGTACCCAAGCCTGGTCCAGCCAGGGGGTACCCAAGCCAGATCCAGCAGGGGGTAACTGAGCCAGGTCCATCTGGCTGGGATGGGGTACCCCCTTGCTGGGATGGGCCCCCCCAGATATGACAGCAGAGCAAGCACTTGCTACGCGGCGGGCGGTATGCCTCTAGCGTTCACGCAGGAGTACTATGTTGTTACCTGTTTAATTTAAGTTGTGATAATTTTTATAAATTGCATTTTATTTCTGTTAGATGTCAGATCATAAAAAACCCGAATAATTGGAAACACCGGGTCACCGCTGTGATGAATTATAGATGACAAAGACTTGACAAAGACTGTAGGGAAACTAATA
Source organism: Haplosyllis leylae (assembly GCA_038406175.1). Taxonomy (NCBI): domain Eukaryota; kingdom Metazoa; phylum Annelida; class Polychaeta; order Phyllodocida; family Syllidae; genus Haplosyllis; species Haplosyllis leylae. The sequence goes on from JBCAUG010712514.1 coordinate 6,759, forward strand.
TGTGATTCCTCTATGTAAATTTTGCAGTCAATTGATATTTTTAAACATATTGAGTATCCTTATAAATATTGACTAGAATACTTGTGAATCACAACAATTAGCAACAATAGATAGCTCTTACTGTCACCGCTATCATGAATTATAGATGATCTTCCCTGAAAAGGACTTTATGGCAATTGATCTGTGATTCTTGAATGTCAATTTTCCCGTGTGACCTTTTGTTTTACAGTGACGAGTGGATCCGTAATTGAGATGTTCCTCAATTGGAAATGTCGACATGTCTGGAACTTTTGTATTTAAAATTAAGTTTAAAATGTTCAGCTCTTTCATTTTGGTAATCAGTTCAGGCTATATCAGAAATTTTCTAACAAAAGTTGCGAGTGACTGACAAAAAGAAAATAAGAAAAAACAAATGGTGGACAAATTTGTGAACTTCATGTCTTCAGTAATTTAGGTAAAACTCGATGAACTGTCGTGCATTTTAGGTGTTTTTGAAAATAGATACGGCTTGTTGTTTTACTGATGGATCCAAAGTGGGCGCCAGATACCCCCTGGGTCCAAATTCTTCCGCTCTGATGCAATTTGAGGGGAAAAATTTACAAAAATAATTGGATTGCTCCTCACTTCTGTTGTTGGTGCAGTCGCTTCACAGTCGGAAAAAATATGAAGCACAACCAATGTATTTCAAACCTCATATTGAATATCACAGATATAACTGTTTTGAAAGTATCTGCATTTAACCCAGAAAAAAGATTAGTTGGTTGATCGGTCGATATCAGGAAATTACAACTATTGCAAGTTATTCGAGTTTTTCCTTAAATGCTTTCGCTGAATTCAGCAAATTCACTGACAAAATAATATTTAAAAAAAAAAGATTGTTCAAACCCACTATCACCTGTGTGTTGCTGTACTCGAAGCACCAAGGTTCAAAACTCAAATTTATCACAATGTTAGGATTTTCTGTTTTGTTCAATCCATCAGGAATTTTAAAAAAGTCTTGATTACATCCTTGAGTGTCTAATTGAGTTTTCCCCGAATGTTTTTACTGAATCCACTGAAGTCTGTGACAAAATGTTTGTAATTAAAAAAGGATTATTTAAACCTGCGCCTTCTTGTACACGAAACCCTCAATTCACGCTTTTGTGATTTAAAAGACACTCTAAATTCACTGTACTTCCATTCCATTAATGGAAACTCCATAGGATGCATTTACATCTAGTAGGAAAGAAGTTATCCACATCATTCCTTTTGAGCCAATCAGCGAAAGGCCGATACTTATATCTTTTCATACGAACAGAGTTTGGCACATTTTGCATAGCTTGAATCGAGAGCAACAAAGACCGAAACTGAAAGCAATTGTAACACTCTATTAAATTTTTATCGGGCTTCATTTCCGGCATCCTTCTTCCTCCCATTAGCTGGTGTTGTGTTTGTCAAGATGTTTGGATAGCAAAAATCATTCACTTCCATCCTTAGTCAATGACGATGTCATTTCAGTCAACAATTTGCGTTATTCAATGCTGTGTTTAATCTAACTCATTTAAAAGGTTTTACTCTTGTATAAATAAATCATTTCCTTCACAATGTATAATGACACAATCAAGTTTGAGAATAGTCAATAATCGGAAACATTTATTTTAGGGAAAATTCTATTTTGATGGTATTATGAACATCAGTTAATCACGCAAAATAGTCATGAAAAATAGTGAAGAAAATATCTTGACACAGTATCATTATGTTGCTGGTGTGTCTTTGTCAGACATAATGAGATCCAGTCATCCAGTCATTGCTCAGTTCTGATGAACGAGGTTGCGTTCTTCCTCCGTGAGTACTCGGTCCCAGATCGTCAGCCAATCAACGGTGAGCTTCCCGTTTTCGTACACGTGTTGATCAGTGTTCACTAGGTGTCGCCCCAGTACAATACCACCGTCGGTTGAAGTTGGATTTCCGCTGTGGGTTGTAGGCCCAAGTTTTTCTGCTTTCAGGACATTGTCGACGTAGATTTGGATTCCATCATTCACCTTGTAAATAACCTATAAAAAAAACAGAAGATAGTTGATGTTCATAGAAGACTTTGAACTTCTTTTGAAAGCAGTAACTAACTGCTGGGTAATAATATCAGTAAAGACAGCCGTAGCTATGTATGTGTTGAGTCATTGGCCTCTACTACCCTATTTCAGGATCTGCCATTGAATTATATTTTAAATCGAAAAGAATTTCTTCTGGCACACGAAGCCAATCATCTTTTAACTCATTAATAATACAAGAAAGTCCTCCTGCGTGAAGCAAGAGGCATACCGCCCGCTGCGTAGCAATTGCTCCTTCTGCTGCCCTATCTTGGACGGGGGGTGGGGGATAACCTGGGCTGGAGTACCCCCTGGCTGAGTATCCCCAGCTCAGGATCCCCCTGGCCGAGTACCCTCCTCCCAGCTGATTACCCCCCTGGCTGAGTAATCCCCATCCCTCCCCCAGCTGAGTACCCCCTGTCCTGACTTGTACCTGGCTGAGTACCCCCCTCCCGTCCTGACTTGTACCTTGTTGGGTAACCCCTCCCCTGTCCTAACTTGTACCTGGCTGGGTACCCCCCTCCCATCCTGACTTGTACCTGGCTGGGTACACCCTCCCCCCGTGGACAGACAGACGCACGCCTGTGAAAACATTACTTTCCCATCGTACTACGTACGCGGGCTGTAATAAGGTAATGATGCCCACGAAAGACCAGATATCAAGTTCAAAACTGACTTGCCGAATTCGATATAGTGCCTGCTTCCACTTACCATAAGATTGATCCAGCCGGTGGGAAACGTTAACGACGTTTCAATCGAGTATTTTTTCACTTCTGACGTAAGAACCTCAAACCTGCAAATAGAACATTAGAATTTCCATTATCTGATGACGAGATAAAATTATAAAACGATAAGATCTTTTCACATTCATCCTGTCAAAGCAGCTGACAACAACACCGAAGGAGTAAAATCTGTTGTCATTCGGGCCAAACATGAAAAAAATGTTCCGCAAATAATTCGGTGAAAATTAATTGAATGAATTGATTTTCTTCGTGGTCTTTAAAACTATGCATTCTTGGTGACTCATAAAAAATTTTGGCCTAAAGTTTTGGGAATTTATCCAAACAAAATGAAAAATCATGATTATTAAAATGAGGTCAGATCAAACTGAACATTAGAGGTAATAAAATTTCAGTTTGGGTAGACAGGACTTTTGGTGGCCACCTTTGATCTGTTATCAAGTGTTTGACAATCTTGAAATGCAGTTATTGCCAAAAATCACAACATTGACTACTATAGCTCTACATTCAGTGATAGAGACTTGCAACAAAACTGGACAGCCCTAAATTGGGTTCAATCCTGAACTTGAACATGCTGTTGGCCATCGCGGCTTGTAGATAGTAATAGAAATGACCAAATGTCTACCAAGGTTCTACTGTTCACGATAAAGACTTGCAACAAAAATTAACCAAATCTGAGTGAGGCTTTAACATGAATAATTTGCGGGTCATGTTGAATTATAGCCATTACCAGAAAGTCCATAGTCTAAAATTCAGATGGTATTGAATTGAATGACGTACCCGAGTTTTTGCTGATATCCGTAGATAGCAGGTCCGTATCTGACACTACCTTGTGCCAAACTCTGCACTTGACTAGTTATGTATCCTAGAAAATGATGATAATCGGCAGTGACAATGTTCACATAGGCCAACAGTGTGAATCCTACAAAGAGAATAAGACACAGAAGTAATGTTCACATAGATCAGCAGTGTGAATCCTACAAAGAGAATAAGACACAGAAGTAATGTTCACATGTAACACCAATGTGAATGTTACACAGAGAATATGATATAAATTTAATGTTCACACGGACCACCAGTGTTAATCCTACAACTAAAGCATGATATTGGAGAGATGCTCACATAGACCAGCAGTGTGAATTCTACACAGAGAACATGACACATAGAAGATATTCACATGGATCTGTAACGTGAAGCCTGGAAGGGGGGGGGGTGTTGATTACCAGCAGTAGAATAAGAAAACATGGATAGAATCGGTAAATAGTTCCCGTTTATCCTATTTTGGTTTTGTATTTTGTTACATTTGATAGTCAAAAACGATAGTTGAGTCTAATATTGGGAATAATTTATCCATAAATAGCCATATTAACAGTGTGTACAAACCTACAATCGGAAAATAATTTAGATTAATGTGCATGAGAAAATAGTATCTGCAGTTAAATAACACACTGATCATCATTTATTTGGCCTAAAATGCTCGTGCTACGAACTAACATTTTCTAGCCAAATAAATGATTCCAGCTAGTTATTTAACTATCACATAGTAGACTGCAATACGTTTAATTTGATTGATTGGACAAACTCACTCATTGTAAAACGCGAAAGTTTTAGTGTTTTTCAATACATAATAGTCAGCCTGATGGAACTTAGTTAAAAACTTGTCAAGTCATGGTAGAGTCCTACTTTTGAAGTGGTTAACACAGCGCGCAAAACTATTTGTAATGAACACTTTTGTTTTTTTATTGTCGAAAACTGCCATCAAATTTATTTTGCGAACTGTTCTTGGTGCCATATCTACTTTCTTGACACGTGTCCACATCCACAAAGCAGGTTTGATTCAGCCAGTTTCCCAAATCCACGTACTGGGATCCTCCATCCGTCAGGAAACCAAAACTATTCTGTAAACGATACGTACTCGTCGACTTGAACTTATGTTACAATATTTTAACAATGTTCTAGAAAGCTGAGTAGACTTCAGATACAAATTTGCTTACATCAAAGTTTACAGCCGAAAAAACAAGAAAGCCTTCCAGTGGGAGGCGCACCGACCACAAACCCCGATCCTGTTTCTCCTTCAGCCAGTGGGTGGTAGGGGGCATGTGGCCTTAATAGGGACCTCCTTCCTACCAGGTCCTTCCAATCAGAAGGAGAGCCTTCTTCCTGTCTGGTTCTCTTTACCTGGGGGAGGCGGCACTTTCCAATAAATCAGAGTTACATTCCCGGTGTACCATGTGGTAAGAATCCCCCCTGTGGACAGACTAACAGACACGACTGAACAGATTGCCTTTCCCCATACTACACTACTTCCATGGTTGGTAAATATATGTATTTATTCAACCTCAATTTTCATCCGTCAAAAGACATCAAATTTGGAGTTGTTGACTTTTCGCTCACCTCAGTATCGACATGCGATGCACCGTTGTGCACGGAGTAAGGATTTTGATTGTCCAAATTGAGATGCAATTGTGGCTGTAGAGTTGTCCAGCCATCTGGTGGTGTCCACGGGTTACCAGCTGTTAAATGAATATCAGCATTGTGAGACATAAGTAGAATATATCACGCAAATGCATGATATCACAGTCAAAATGTAGATCTATCTTGTACCTTTCTCACATACTGATCCATGATAAGCTGTACCGTCGCAGTTACATTGATAGATCCCTTCAACAGTCTCACAAACTCCTCCATGGTGACACGGGTTCACAAAGGAGCACCTGTGGAAAACTGAACAAAAACATTCTTAGTATCAACAGGCCTTGCATGGAAATAGCGTAATTATCAAAGAGGTATTATCAGACTCCTATGTAAATGTGCTAAAAGAACACACAGATACCCGCATCCCCTCCCCACACACAGGCACATACATACATTATGGTGTACGAGTTACCATTAATTAGTAGTTCACTGTCTCCGTTCAGATCCACTTGGTTGTACTTGGTCATCTCGTTCTGTGGCACATCGTTTGTGTCGAAAAGAAGTTTACATGTAAAGGACTCGAAGTGGATCCCTCGGCATGATTCTTGGAGACATCTAAAGTAGAATGACTGGATGAAAACAATTTAAACATGATCCACCTTCATCTGGGAGAGATTGGGATTTGATTGATAAAGGGTATACCCCTTTGTTCAAACTGTGTCTTTTTGGCTTGTCATTTGCTGTCAGTTGCTTTTGTCTCGATCATTGAAACTTCAGGAAATACTATTTTGTGGAGTCACTCAGAGAATATGCCTGTATTGTGGAGTCACTGAGAGAACATGTCTGTTTAGGTGGAGTCACTGAGAGAACATGTCTGTTTTGTTGGGTCACTGAGAGAACATGCCTGTATTGTGGAGTTGCTGAGGTAACATGCCTGTTTTGTGGAGTTACTGAGGGAACATGACTGAAATATGGAGTCACTGAGAGAACATGTCTGTTTTGTGTAGTCACTGAGAGAACATGTCTGTTTTGAGGAGTCACTGAGAGAACATGTCTGTTTTGTGGAGTCACTGAGAGAACATGCCTGTTTTGTGGCGTCACTGAGAGACCATGTCTGTTCTGTGGAGTCAGTGAGAGAACATGCATGTATTGTAGAGTTACTGAGAG
>JBCAUG010712525.1:0-13146 GCA_038406175.1 Haplosyllis leylae
TTATTGATTCCCCCTACAAATTTCTATGGACAACTGACATGCAGAATGCATTGCTATTTGTCAATGGGCCACCATAAGGCACTACAATTGACCACAGTTCAATTAGGTTAAAGAGGGTAACAATACAACTGGTGGTCAATAAAGCATAACTCTGTGTTTTGAGGAGAGTTTTACATCACAACACGTCACAAGTGGATACAGCAACCTTAAAGGAACTGTAGTAAGTTAAAATTGGTTGGATTAGGTTTCCATTAACATTATATTCCGCTAAACAATTGTTGTTTTACTCTCATATTCCCACAAGGTAACTGAAGACTCGGTGAAGGTGATATGGGGGTACGAAGGCAATGTATTTGGTCCAGTATCCGGAGGTACATTGATACTTCTTCACTCACCAGATGGCGGTTTAGATGGGTACGCGAATGAAGGTGGTATTGAATTAAAGAAACATGACAATGGAACTCTATCATGTCTACCAGCAGACGACATCGAGTGAGTACAAAATCTGTTAATTAAATGTTGTTTTTACCGACCGCCTACTTAGTACGAGAGGAGGTAATGTTTTCACAGGTGTCTATCCGTCCACAGGGGGGGTGGGGGTGGGGTACCCAGTCCAGCCGGGGGGTACCCAGTCCAGCTGGGGGCTGGGGGAGGGATACCCAGTCCAGCTGGGGGGGGCAAAGGGGGGGTGTGGTACCCAGTCCAGCCAGGGATTTTTTTTTTTTGAAAATTTTTTTTTTGAAAATTTTTTTTTTGGAATTGTTTTTCCCCCGAGATAGGTTTGCTACACAGCGGTCGGTATGCCTCTTGCGTTCACGCAGGAGGGCTTTGTAATATATCAATTTTGCTCCAAAATATAGAGAAGAGATTGAAGTCAAAGTGTTCAAGTTTTTCCCATGTTTCTAGTGAATCTTGGAGGAACGACACCCACCTGGCGTACTACACACCACCCCTGGAAAGCCCTTTGGAAGAAGAGAATCTTTTAATCGAGTTGCTCTGCAGGAGCAGGAGAAATGAATCCAGACTGACTTTGAACAGGAAATTTACGTACAAGCCAGATCCTGTAATATCAAATGATCGCGCAGTTAAGACAATAATGAGGTTGGTTAGAAACTCCTTGTTGAGTCCACCGCAAGATGGAACCAAAATGTTCTGTCATTTTGAAATTATGGAAATCAACTATCAAATACATTGTAATTTATAAGGCGCTACAGCAGGCAAATTCAGTACCGATTGGCACTCAGTAATCAATTTTTATCTCTTTTATTTTTACAGCGGTAATATTCAACTTCAGTTATCGGGAAAAAATCTGCTGAGTGTCGGTTTTCCAGTGATGATGATGTTCATTAAATATGAAGACGACAACGGGAATCCGAAACAGACAGGTTGTTTTGATCCTGCTGGTGGTAGCTGCTACAAGCAGGTAAGGGCTTATTCGCTCGAGAAGCAAAAAAGATGTGGAATTCCCATAGAGATCTTCCCATGCGAGCAACTCAGCTGAAGGATAAATTTTGCCAAGTTATCCCACATGGCAAAAGTGGCACTTTACCCCCCTCCAGAAAATGAAAGTGGCCATTTTCGGTCAGGACTTGAGATTTGCAAAGTACCACTGTACCTCCCTCCCAAAATGAAAAGTGACCATTTTCAGTGAGATATGGAAGGTGACACTTCACCACCGAGAAGATCTGAAAGTGTATCACTTGTTATCTATTTTTACTTGGTTCTCAACCACAGAAACAAAACATTTCCAGTCAATAATACATATCATTTAATGTTGGATACTTGGAAATTCTTTGTTTTGTTTTGCTACAGTTATTAATGTAAAACTATAATCTACTTGTTCACTTAAAGGTTTGTACACTTCAAAACGACACGAACTTTCTTTGTTTCTCGCCCGACATGTATCTTATTCTGCCGGATGAAGTGGGCGGAGGGAGAGTGGGCGGCAAACCTCCCACGGGCATTGCTTTAAATTCCTACGGAACATTTGGTAAACAAAATAGATGTCATATATATTCATTGTAATGGTAATAATATTGTGATTTTTTTCAAATATTCGACAACTGATTACATTAGTTCAGAAGCAAGGCAATTACAAATCAAGAAGACAAAGTCCACAACGGATCTGAGACAATTAATTTGTGTTAAATTCTTTTTCATTCACTAACAAATTTAAGTATCACACTGACTTTCAAGTGACTGGGGATTATTTATTGTTCAAGTTAACAATATTAACAATTAACGATGTGAACAATATCAAAGAATATCAAGGAGTGAAGAATTTCACTTTGGTGGCTCGTTCCCTCCACACGGGAATCTCACCAATTCCACGTGTGATTTATATGGCAATCTACAAGGGAATCTCACACATTTCACAAGTGAATCATATGGGAATCCTACATGGGAATCTCACATGTTACTTGTGTGTGGAGGGAACATTCACATGTGGGAGCACAGACAATAAAACATACAGATGGAGCAGTGCCTATATGAGCCTGTCTGCCAGTAATTTTGCAGTGCTCCTGGTGGCAGTGAGACTCAACTACAAATCAGTCACAAAGTCATGTGTATTTACTGATGACTTCTTTCAAAATATTTTACATTTTGGTACAATATAAAACTTTTATTTATTTCAGATGAATTATTCTTCTGCCTAACATTCTCTAAACATAATTTAGACATTTGTACTGTGTTATTTTTAAGTGCTCTAGATAACACAATATTTATATACAAATACCTAGTGATAAGTGACCTACTTAGTGTAACTGAGCATCACTCTTGCTAGGTGGCTTGGCAGGCAAAATCAGCTAGCTGCTCTGTCTGTATGTTTTATCATCTGTGGTGGGAGTTACTCACATGTAGAGGAGACATTCATGTATGGGAGTTACTCATGTGTGGAGGGGACATTCATGTATAGCAGTTACTCATTCTGCTTTGGCGAGAAGTGGGTATGGCACCTCAGTGTAGGTGTGTGGTGCAGACCTGTATGTGTGCAAATAGGAACATTTAGATTTAGATTTAGATAAAAAACATTTTAATCCCCTTCCAATAACTCAGTATCATTAATTATACCATTCAAGTTTTCCCCAAAGTAGATCATTCTACCAACATTGCCAGAATTCTGTTGGTTGAATATACTATTGGAACAGTTGTTGAATTAAATTTTTTATTAAAGATTTGCTAAAGATTTGGCAAAGATTTCACTAAGTTTTGGTAACATAATATGAAATCATGGTAAATATTTATCAAATATTTGGCAAAGTGTTATTTAACCATAAAGTTTCATGGCATTATAAATGATCCCTTGCCTGTTTTACCAGGCTATAAGCAGCATCTTGGTCATAAAAACATAGTCAACACCTACTTGTTTTACCAAGTGTGTATGGTGCATCACATTGTTTTGGAGACCAGAAGTCATGACACCTTAGCTTCAGTCATTTCTACCTAAAACTGGGATCTCAATTAAATTTTTATTAAAGATTTGGCAATGATTTGGTAATGATGCAATTATCATCCAAGACAGCAGTTTTAGGCACAAATGTCTGAAACTTAGGTGTCAGACTTCTCTACATTGCAAACTGGTCTCTAAACAGAAAATGTCATGCACCTTGCACACTTGGCAAAACACGTAAGTGTTGACTATGATTTCATGACCAAGATCTTGTTCATTGCCTGGTAAAATAGGCAAAGGATCATTTATGTTTAAATAAAACTTTGCCAAATATTTGATAAATATTTACCATGTTTTCAATATTATTTTACCAAAACCTTGTAAATCTTTGACATATGTTTTACAAAAATTTAATTCAACAACTGACTCAATAATATATTCAACCAATACAATTCTTGGAACGTTGGCAAAATTATCTACTTTAGGGAAAACTCGATTATTCTACAAATCACTTATGTCATATCATGTGAAATGCTTGATTAAAATATTAGCTAGATCTAACATGCGTTTCAATCCAAATTTGAAACAAATCATCTCACTCCTGGTCAAATAGAACTAAGGAGTTATAAAGCAAAACGTGCCTTGTTGAAAACGTACCAATTTTTTTCAATATCGATAACTGTGTACGAAATTACTCAATTTGTTACTAAATTCTCAGGTATATCTAGTCTAAATAAATAGGTTCCATGGTCACCAGTGTTATTCATTTGACTATAAAAGGTCTATTCGCTTTAATCCATTTAGCACCAAATTTGAAAATATCTGAGGAGGATTACATTACATACGGAAAATATTTATCGAGAAGAGCAGCAAACATCGTGTATGATACTCATAATCAAGGGCGAAGAAAGAGACAAATTACCATTAGGTCTTCCAGCGAAGTGAACGTCGCAGCTTCAATAGGTCTTTTTATGGATGGTGAGATAATAGGAGTGACAAAAAATACGGAGGAAGAAGCCATTGCTTTTCAGGTAGGCTGTATGACTGTTTACAAAGTCCTGCAACAAATATTGAAAAACTTTTTTTCACCTTGATATGGCCGTGACATTGAGTAACATCTAATATAGAAGCAAAAATGACCTGAAATATGAATTTCTGCTGATTTAACCTTGACCTTAATCCATTTATCGTGGGAGGGATGTAAAAATATAATGATCTTTTACAAAAAAATCAATTACTAAAATTTATGTTCCCAGGTTAAGTGATTCAGCGAATTTATGGAATCTGATATATCACTAAAGCGGGAACTCGGGTCAATTTAAGGCTGTGTTCACACCAAGCATCAGCATCAGCGTCAGCGTTGACGCTTTGGAAGGAATACATTGATTTCAATGGGTTTGTTCAGACAGAGTGACGTTGATGCTGATACTGGAAAATGGCTCCCAGACCCATTCCAAGCGTCAATGCTAGTGTCATCGCTGTCGCTGACGCTTGGACTGGATATGCCTTAAAGATCTCTCTTACCATTGTCTTCCTAGCAGAGTGGCATCTCGCGCAATAGGTAGTGGGTTCAAATACAACAATGCTGTTAATTTTTTTTAAATATTGTCACCGAATTCAGCACATTTTCTTCTAATGTAGGAGGGATGTAAAAGTAACAATAAATTGGTCTCAACACAAGAGGCAATTAACATAATTTCCTTTGCTTTTAAATACACTTTTGTTTTCTAGAATTATTTATCTATGAACAGGTGTTTAAGGATCCAGAGTTTGACACATTTGCTGACGGTCTGAAGAATTTCAATCCCGAGTTCCACAAAAATGAAGATACTCTGAAAATCACAGTAAGTCTTTCAAATAGCCACGTCGCACCTGTGAAAAATCTAAAACGAAGACCCTTGTTAAAAGCAGCGCAGAAAAGAATGCGAGCTAAATGTAACATATTGTGGAGGGGAGAGATTTTCTGTCAAACCTGTATTATTTTAATATTCATCTACATTTCTCTTGAAGGGACGACATGTAGACGCAGGAGCTAATCAAGGTGATTATCAAGTGACGATTGGTGGGAAAGATTGTCCCCTCATTGGACCTCCTGCAACTAATGCCATTATTTGTAAGCCACCTAAGGAGAAACCTGAAGGAACACCAACTAAAAATGGAGGAGTGCAAGTCGTGGTGAGTTACTTTAACACGGAGTTTCTTTGATTAATGTTTCAAAATATTGCGTTGCAGTAAGATAGATGTACGCATCGTCCCACCCCGAGGCTAGTCGGTAGCAACCCCTCCCCCACAGAATAATTCTGATTAAAAAATTAATTGGAGTGGGCATATCCCTGTATCCAAGAAAGATACTTCCAACAGATGTCTAGAACTTAAGTGTACAATGGGAGATTGTCTTCAGTTGTGGTGATTGGTAACTCACAGACTTCAGTGCATTTGGTATGACAATATAAACTATTTATTGAAATGAACTGAATAGATGGGCGGATCTAAGACTTTCATCATTCTTCTTTCTTATTTGTTACCTCAATTACATATGTCGCGGTTTTTTTTCCGAGATGGGTAGTCGGCTAAGATGTTTCTACTTTCCTCTCGCGCCAGTGGTGGAAATGCCACCGGCCTATAGTACTCTCTGCCGCCACTTAAGAGGGCGGGCACTGCTCCAGTCCTCCGAACGGCGGTCCTTGTCCCGTCCAATTACGTACGCTGGCATACCATTGCTCGCTTAGGGTGCCAGACTATTGTTTTACTATCACACTTAAGGCCTCGTTGGTGAGGCCCAACTACGGCTGAAGGATAACTAAACTAGATAAATTACTATTTAGAATGCAGAGGACTCCGGCGGAGCCAGAGGCCAGCATCCCGGTATAGCCAGTCAAGGTGCTCTGGTGGGGATGAGTTGGCGAGGCACCGACAAGCTAGGGCTACCAGGACAGTGGATTCAAAGCTAAGTCCGAATCCGGGGTGAACCTGACTAAAACTCCTCGAACTCCGTGAGTTCGAGTATTTATACCGTTTGGAAGGAAAGGGGTGAGGCCAATTTGGCACTGGCCATGCATGCCTGAGTATTAATTACTCCGTAGCTGCCTGAGTAACTGTAACCGGCTATTCCCCTCCCTTTGCAAGAGAGAGGCTTGGCTGGCTAAGTACAAAAAGGTTACCGGGACGCACCTTGAGTCCATTTAACTGTGACACCCTCCCCTAGACTCTGGCCGTATGCCCTCGTACGGCTTTATTAGCTTAAAAGAATACAAAAGTCATGCGTAGCAATGTAAAATGTACATTGATTCAAGTGACATCGGCAAGTACTATAATAATCTTAAGTTACGCTAGCCGACCCCAACAACGGAGTTGGCACTTAAATAATACAGTTCAATACATTATAAAAGCAATGACGGTGCCATTAAAAACAGTAAAAAGACAATAGTCGGTAAGACACGGCAAATTAAAACATTAGCCAACAAGGCACTGGCTACTTGAGTACAATAATATCACAGCTAAAACTAACATTACTTCTTTGGTCCTGAATAGCATGATATGAACTATGAAATGGCCAGTGATCCTAGCGACCACCGGCAACTACCCTGAAAACTAAGTACAAAAATAGAAAAAATACAAAGCTGGTGCTAGATTAGACTAAGACTAACAAGTGTAAGAAGTTAACTGGCAAAACTCATGGATAACATGAACACATTCTATGGAATAACAGTTCATATGGCAATGTCCTTTAATAGTACAAAGGGCCAATGGAAGATGTTTCTATGGTCAGTGCGACAATCTGTCTATGTCCATTTGTTCTTCCTGCAGGGGTGCTTGGTCCTCCTGTCCAGTGGGTTGGTCTTCTGCCTGTGTCACTGGCGGGTCTTCGACTTGGCTGGTTGGCTCATTTGGCTCTTCCACCGGCTGGGTGTTGGTGTCATCCAGTAGCTGGCGTTCCGTATCTGGGGAGACTTCTCCAGTCCCTGTCTCGCCTAGGAGCTCGGGCTCTGGTCTCCGGTGTTCCGGGCTAGGCACTGGATGGTATTGTTCAGGAATGCCCATAATTGATGCCGAATAGCGGTCCTCTTGGTTGGTTGTTAGGCCTCTAAGGACCTCGTCCCAGCTGTTTGGATCTGCCAATGACCCTGCCGGCTCTACCGGCACCTGTGGGGTTGCGAAGAACTGGTCACGGTAGTCAGCTATGGGATCATAGGTGTCATCTTCCAAATCGTCCACCGCCCCACGTCCTATAGTGTCTAACGGTATTGACACCATTACCGATGGTAATTTTGTATCCCCGGTTGAGCCACCCACTGAAGGCAAGGTCGAATTTCCTGCCTGTGGCAGTGGAAGGCCTGGTGGAGGGGGTAGCTGTCATCGTGGTGGAGACATCACCATGGGCTCTGACTTCTGTTGTTGTGGTGGCGATTTGGTAGCCGGTGGATCCTCCCCGGTCGGAGGGGCTTTGCTCTCCGGTGCCTGTTGGACCTGTTTTGGTGATTTATCTGTCAGCTGGGGAGGCATGAAGGTCACGCCCTTCGGGGCCCAAGATTCGGAGTCCTGGTGGGATTGCCAGGCCCGATCCCTCTCCTTGTCATCCCTTCTCTGCTCACCTATCCATTCCAGGTTTGTTTGGTGCCGGTTGCGACTCTTGCTCCTATGGGAAGACTCTCTGTTTCATGAGGATCCTGCCACTCTATACCGGTCAGACTCTGCTCTCCGCTGGTCAGCTTCCACCTTATGCTGTTCAGCCTCTGCTCTACGCCGGTCTGCCTCCAACTCTGGTGGGTAACCCTGTGCTGCCCGCCTGGCAGCCTCACGTTGCAAGGACACCAGTCTGGCAGCCTTGGCCTTCTTCTTGGAGGCGGTGTGGGCTCTCCGGGCTGCCTGCACCAACTTCTGTAGGGCCACGACATTACTATGGGCTATGCCCTTCTCCCTCTGCTGGATCCGGTTCTTCTCCATGTCGTTCTGGGCCACCGCCACCTGCTCCAGGTTGTCATAGAACGCGATGACATTAGGCTGATTACGGATGTTAAACTGGCGGGCGGCATCCCAGCTGGTGTTTGACATTATGACATCTAGCCAGACAGCAGCATCAGCTGGCAGGATCTCATTAAGGAGGCAAACGCCGAACAAGACCATCCGGCTGTCTGTCTGGCACCGGCCACCGAAGAAGGTGTAGTGCTGTGAGCAGTGGATTTGGGCTTCCCACCTGTATTGAATCCATGAGAAAAAATATTCCCATATGCAGCGGCACTTAAACCAGACATCTGATGGGTAGTCCGGTTCTACCGGGAAGGGGGCGTGAGATGGTGACTGCACACCCATGCCGACATTGGTGAACTGGTGGGGAATGGCACGGAGGAAGACAGCTTGGCCGGTGATCATGTGGGTAACTAAGGCCCACATAATCCAGGCGATGAAGTCCTTGGCTTTCTCTTCATGATTTTCCAGGTACCTCATGGACCTGACTTCCAGGCTAAGGCCATCGATGTTAACACAGGCCACCCAATAGAGGAAGGCATCGGTATCCTCGGTGACCAAATGCACCGGGAACGATGCTCCCAATGCCAGCAGCCAGGTCATGGGTTGTACTGTCGTGTCCTGGCCATCCACTATAATGACCTCATCATCCACGGGCTGAACCGGCGCAGAGTTGCCGGCACCACCCGTGGTGGATTCTGCCTTATCTCGACTCCTACTCCGCTTGCGTTGTTCCACCAGCTGATCCTCTCCCTGGCGCTTTGGATGAGTGCCACCATGGTCCTCACGGCCTTGACGCCGTTGATCGTCCAACTCCTGATGGGCGGCCATATTGGCCTGAAGATTCGGCAAGGGTGTAGATGGTGTTGCCAAGGATAGGGCCCCTGCAATGCCGGCCATGTCTGTGTCTGTGCTAACAGTGCCGGCATCGTCGTCGTCATCTGGTGGTGAGTCTTCATTGACTTCAATCCCCCATCCCAGCACCCTTTGGAGCGCTGCCATCTCCTCTTTGCATTCCTCATCTTCCACACACGCCGCCACCTGCACAGCAGTCATGGTACACCATCCACCACTCCTCACGGGCACACCCATCCGTGAACTTGAAGTTCTAGGCTGTGTTCCGCCGGAAGTGACTGGAGGCTGTGCCACACTGGGTGGAATTCCGGCAATGCTGGCAGCTGATGGGTCGGTGTAGAAGGGGAAGGCATGGTCAAGATAGTGATGGGGGGCGTACTGCAGGGGGCCGGGGTAAATCCGGCCGTTGACAATGGTCTGGGTACCCAGGTGGGCGGATATTCTGTCCACTGCCTCTGCCTGGGCCTTGGCCACTGACTCCTGCCACTTCGTTATGGTCATGGCGCTCTTGGCCCTCCAGTGGTCTCCCACCGGCCATTCCTGCTTGGCCACATTGGTAAACATCATCCCCAGCAGGTCCGACGACATTAAGTGTCGTCCTTGGACTCCTTCTGGCATGCCCATAAGGTAGCCCATGCCTGTTAGATCGTTGCAGGCACTTTGCCTCACCACCCAGTCATTGTATCTTTGCTGTTGCTTGGAGTTGAAGGGGTGTTGGCGGAACACTCCGCCGAACCACCTGGCGACGTTGAGGAAGGAATAGGCTAAGATGGCATGATGGCCATCATGTACGCCCGCCCCGCTAAAGTACCACACTGAGTACCAATACGCCCACACTATCAAAATTCTAAAGACATCGAAGAGGTTTAGCCGGCGGTGGTCTTCCGGTGCCAAGTCCTTGTTAAACCCATTCATGAGGTTAATGGCCAAGTCATTGATATCCCGCCACGTCCCATAGTGAACATTCTGTATCGCCTTATATCTACAAAAGAACCGATAAAATAAGAACAAAGATAGCCGGTGCTCCCCTAGACAAATGTGAGCACCAGGATTAACTCTATGAACAAAGTAATACCCCCTGTTACAATAGCCGGCATCTCTGACCTTCATATCATGAGCGCCGGCCAGTACAGGCTGGCTAAAACACCTTAGCATTACCCAGCTAAAATAAAAACAAGTCCCATACTTACATTTTGCACGCCGGCCCGTCACGCTCAGCGTCATCTACTCTATTTATACCATGCCTTCCCGACATAGCCGGTATTGGCGTGTCTCTGCTGCTGTAAAGGCACCGATTAGGTGCTATCTCCATGGAGACCAGCACCTCTCTGAGCTCTTCTGCGTTGAACGTGGCCTTTTATACCTTTCATTTTTACGAAGCCATGCCCACAACACCATAATGCCATCCCCTAAGAGGAAATGGAGGCTTCTGATTGGCTTAGTGCATTAGCAACCATGACCATGCACCCTCTGGTGGACATCGTCAGGTATAAAAGGGTGCAAAAAGGTTGCAGCATTTTCATTCTGACCATCTCTGGGAACACACGTAAGTATCTCTCTTTACCTCCACCGGCTAGTCAGTGTTATCCTGGCGTTACCCCAGCTTAGAGTTGGCGTAACCCTCGGCGCTTGCGCGCCGGCTAAGCAACCTACCTTTCCCTAAGAAATATCAAAATCCAAATTTTAGCCGGCACCGGCACCGGTGCCGGCAAAGACAAACTTGGCATTCCAGATGGGGAGTCCCTACACTGCTTAGCCGGTTACGCAACCCATTTATAATAGTGCAAAACGGTCTTTATGTAACAGTTTAGGTTAGCCGGGTTATCTTTAATCACATCTCCCAGCTACGTAACGAGGGTCTTTAGATCATCTAACTTAAACAAACAATAGCCCAAGCTGTTTATTTAATCTGTGCTGGCTCGCAGTGCTGGCTTAGTTCTTGTAAACCAACACCACTGCCCCAGTTACTCTGTTTATTTAATGCTTCCCCGATCCAATTTGAACGAGGCATCTGTTTCAATTCCTGGCTAACTCTGCTCACTTACATTTCAGGCCCAGACTATGACGGACCTGTACGAAGACTGCGACGACAGTGTATGGGAATTGGCCATGACAAAGGCCAAAGACAAACTCAAAGCCCGGCTAGAATTGTGTGACAGGGATTTCAGCCGGGCCCTAACACAAGACTGGCTGTTCCAGAACCCAGATGTTTTGTGGACCGAGACCAGACTGGGCATCAACTTTGATGCCGAGGCACACCGGTTGTACTGGCCACAGGTGTTTATCGAGATGCACGTACTCAACACAGACATAGCCGACCTATGGGCTACCAAGAGGGCTGATTACTGGTGATCAGCGGACAACAAATACAAGGAGCACAATGCTCTATTGTTGTGCATGGCTGAAAACCACACTGGCTTAGATCCGGTGGGGGAAGGTAGATTTATCTTCTCCGCCTGCGTCATTTGGACCTGTGCCAGCCAGCATATGGTGGATGTCAGTGAGGCCATCCCGCATCTTCAGAAAATGGCAGCAGACAGGCGGGAAGGTGTGGCATTATGCCGCATACCTACCCCCAATCTGCTCTACTGGCCCTACCTGGCTGAAGGCGAGCCCAATATCCTGGTGGTCTGTGGTACAATGCCAAACCATGAAACCTTTTGGAGTGGCACCCCAGACGCCTTCCAGGCATGGGAGGTCATACCTTTCACTTGGAATGACCTCACCCGGTTCGTCGTCCTTAGCCGGGACATCGCCAGCTTCCCTCACCTCCATGAAGATCAGGTAGTGTTCTGGAGAGTGGACAGCAGCTGGGATCTGTGGGTGAACACTGCATTTGTGTGTTACGGGACCGACGGCAGCATCTGCCCGGCTAAGAACTCCGTGTACATGTCTGGATCTGAGGGCATTGTCAAGCGTCCGGTGTCCCACAACGCAGCATACGAAGGCATCAACTTCACTGCCAACCAGGGCATTGCCTGGGAACAGTTCGGGGGTGATGGTAACGCTCCCCAGGGTCTGGAGAAGACGCCGAAAATGCTGCTCCTGGCTTTGGAAGCCAATCTGGATGATCAAGCACAGGAGGACAACCTGCCTGCTCTGCCTGTGCCTAATGACGGCACACAGCTGGTCCCTCCAGTCGTCCCCACTGGGCCTGACCAGCCAGAAGACCAGCCAAACCAGCTGGGTCAGCCGGATCAAGCAGGGAACGCCGGTGATGGTGAAGGTGGGGGCAAGCTGGCGGATGTGGTGTCAGACTCCGCCACTTTGACAGCTTCAGTCAGGCTCCACCTAGCCAACACGGTGCAATGCCGGATCACCCAGCTGCTGGATAAAACCAAGGATTTGCACAAAAAGTACGGGAGCTTGGCCAAGCATTATTATGGCCAGATGGAGGTGCTGCACGCCGACCTCCTGTTGGATCTCAGCACTTGCTCCTCTGAGGTCTGGACTGCGATGGGCATTTTTCACGGCATCATTGGTCGTCCAGCTCTTGATGGGCAGCCATATTGGCTTGGAGGTTTGGCAGGGGTGTGGATGGTGTTGCCAATGACAGGGTTCGTGTGACACCGGCCATGTCCGTGTCAGTGCTGATGGCACTGGTGTCGTCATCATCGTCTGGTGGTGAGTCCTGGTCGACCTCAATTTCCCGTCCCAGTGCCTTCTGGAGTGCCGCCATCTCCTCTTTGCATTCCTCTTCTTCCACACACACCACCACCTGCACGGCAGTCATGGTAGACCATCCGCCACTCCTCATGGGCACACCCATCCGTGAACTGGAAGTTCCCAGGGGCATTCCACCAGAAGCGACCGGAGGTTGTGCCACACTGGGTGGAACTCCTGGGAGGGCGGTGGCTGAGGGGTCAGTGTAGAAGGGGAATGCATGGTCAAGATATTGGTGGGGAGCATACCAGAGGGGGCTGGGGTAAATCCGG
>JBCAUG010712536.1:0-27602 GCA_038406175.1 Haplosyllis leylae
AGAGTTTTGTGTACAGTTTTGGTCACTATTCCATGGGCAGGACCACCTAGTCTTATCGAATTCCATTCGAAAGACAATAATCTGGTCAAAAACGCCAGAGGGCAGAGTTCAGGAAATCTTACATATGAGTTTCTCTTCCTATTGTTGTTCTTCCTCGACATCAAGATATGGAGATTGGCAACAAAGTGGAGAATCTCACAGGATTTTTCGCTTCCCATTTCCATCGAACTTTGTGACAACGTAAAAGATAAGCGAAATACAATTTTGAATAGCGCACCAAAAATCCATCCAAAAATCTCAAAAGAACATGAAGCAATTCAAAGTGAAACAAGTGTAAACATTTTGAGTTGCTTTCTCACTCAACTGTTGAAAGCATGTATTTCATCTGTCGTTGTCCCAGGAATGACGGTTGTCTTACCTTTAGGCCAGTGGTAATAAAATAGAGGGAAGAAGGAAACTTTAGAAGGAAACTCCAATGAAGTCTACCGCCTTTAGCTGTCTCTGAAAAAATAACTGAACAAACAAGCACTCACTTGAATTGTAGTCGAACACTGGGGTTGAATGGGTTAAGTAGTTGTTGGCATTTAAGCACTTGTAAAAGTTGTGCATAGTAGTTTGCCACTTTATAAATACAATAAAATAAATTGCATATTTTAATAGCCAAGATGCTGTCACCCCACGCTCACTTTCCTCGAAGGCACTTCGATCAAATTTTCAGTCATCTGTACTTTGTTTATTTCAAATATGGACCGTTAGAGACCTGCCTATTAGCCTATTGATTTTAATGCTTACTGTTAATTGTAGTCATAGTCCTGAATGAGGCAGTTCGAGTGTTACAAAGTTTCAAATTGATTTAACGTCTCATATCATTATGTGAGATATATGGCAAGATATGTTGAACATTTATTGAAATACTTTCAGGTCAGTGAACAGCCAATACGTGCATTCCAATAGAAAAACTAAATAAAGTACAGCACATGAGAAAATGCCACCAATGATAAAATGTGTCTGCTAAATGTGCAGATGGGAATTTAATGAAGTATTCTCAAGGTAGTTGTTTAGCAGTGATAGGTCTATTCAAATTCCAAAGTAGTCAGTTGCAGGTATTGCTGCATAGGTGCAGCTCTAACACATGAACCGTTGTGGGAACTCCTGATAGTGGACAGAATGGACAGAAATACTATGAAAAGGAAAAGGTATCTTTGACCAATTTTGAAATGATTAAATGTATCTTTATTTTCAGACATGAACGACAAGAAAGACATGAACGTCAAGGCAGGAAAAAGCGAAAAAGGAAGAATTATGACGACTGTTTTGACTTGGGATATGACATTCCCATTTCCCCTGAGAAAAACTTAACTAAACACCTCACCAGAAGATACGCTAAAGTAAGTCAAACAAAGTAGCCTTTTTTGTAGCAACATTTCCTATTATAGATCTATGAGGTTCCATCGAAATTTTGAGGAACGACCTGGCAACAATACATACAGAGAACGGGTCGCAACTAGTGCATGTGCATAATAACTGCCAACAATTAATATTAATTACTGGTAAACACTCTCGTGATTTTTGAATAGGTAGAGAAATTTTCCCCATATAAAATAAATATGGTTCAAAAGATGTATAATTTGGCAATATATATTGCATTATTAACTGTTATTAACTCTTTTTTACAACAGGTGGGAATTGGAGGAAGACCGTTAACAAACACGTCGGACTCTCTGTTGGTGAAGTTTGGACTAGCGGTTATTCAAATGGATCTTGATGAAAAAAATAACATGCTAACTACCTCAGCATGGTGTAGAATAGTAAGTGTATAGTTCTGTATTCTTTTTCACAAATGTGGACTACATAAATTACCGTACAGTTTATTTCAATCTTCGTTGATTATTACAGGAAATATTTCTACACTGTAAAATGCTTAAAAACCATAGATAGATAATACTCTTGGCAGCTTTAAAAATCAATTTGTCAGAGGACCATCATCACTGCGAAGACGGCAGACAAAAAATGCATACCAATCGCATAACCTTACATCTGGCCCTGAATCAAATGACAAAATATGATTGTCTCCCATTGGATATAATTCCAATAATGCTTGTAGAGATGGGCGGAATGTACGTAGATAAAGGGACAAATGGTTAAACACAGCAGTCTGCCCTGTCTCAATGGAAGTAAATGATTTTCCGATCTATCTCAATCTTGATTTCTTTAGGGGGAAAAGTGCCATTACTGAAATTGACATATTTCGGAAGCTATTCAAAAGCCTGTCAACATGCGCTTTGCAATGGAAATCCAGTTAATCGAATCAATTGGATTCATTTGGAACCTTTCATGTTTTTGTCAATTTTGTTTTTGTGGAAATCTTCTATTTCATGTTAGGAGTGTTTAAGAGAGTTTTATTGTTGTAACTAAAACATGATGACATGATGTGAAAATTATTTACATAATTAAGTCAAACATCCAATTGTAAAGAATTAAACAAGCGAAACAATTTATCTTGCTGGTCTGTCAGTTGCTTGAGGCCCAGCAATTGAGTTTTTGATCAGCATTCTATTATTCTATTCCTCTTTCCACCAACACTAGATTCATAAAAATAACCCAAAAGATATTTATGTTACTTTTTGTAAATCGTGTTAGATATATTCTCAACACTTTTACAACAAAATCGCCATATCTTCAGCAGGATAAATTTAATCAAGCCCCTACATTGTGACATTCTCAAGGTCAAGGCTGATTTTTTGATGAGAAGTAGCTCATTTGATAGTACAATCAACAGACATTTGTCTATCGCTAAATGGTAATATGGATTGCTTCTTCACTGGAACTAAATGCCCTCTTCTTCACCAATAATTTCCAGATTTGAAGTGTACTTGAACAGAACTTCAACAGACAGTGCCTGTGTTCGGCTTGTTCGGCACAGGACCAATAAAGATTTCCTCTTATGTTCCGTCTAAATCGTTACCAGTCTTTACCAGTCTGTTTGCTCAAAGGGAATCCGAAAACAGAATCAGTTCACTTTATGATGTTTTAATTCGAATTTAAGATAAAAGACAAACAGTGAGTACAAAAGAAGCAGTCCTCCAGATCCAAATGTCTTGACATTTTTGATCAGTTTACAGAAGTTTCCAAATAGAAAGTAAATATTTGAGTCCGGATTTCCCAGGAAATTCTAGAACTCTGTATCTTTCCTTGTTTTTGCTTTAGACTTCATATTGTAGTATCAGAATGATGGTCTTTTATTTGGAAGAACGATATTATGAGTGACCAATTCAGCAATGTTTGTATTGCATCTCACGAGACCTTTTGCTGAAACAACGTGCGCGTATGGAGATATTTTCTGTGTTCACGTATTTCATGTGGGAGCCATTCCGTAGATAGAAAAGAGCTCACCCAGGATTAAACGCAAAACACCACTGTAATGTAACTTCTGCCTATTGTGTTCTCTTTGTAGCGTTGGGAAGATGAATATTTAAAATGGGATCCAGTTGAGTTTGGCGGAGTCAGCAGCATCCGCCTGTCTTCCAAGAAAATCTGGATCCCAGACATTATGTTATACAATACGTAAGTTTACACGCTGTTTTGACACAAGAAAATGACATGCAATTGGGACCCATAGAAATAGTGAGACATTTTTTGGGTTGTTATAATAGTGAAAAATTTAGTTTTCTCTAAGTGGCAATAATTAAAATGAGTTTCTGGAAATGCGTTTGTTTTATTGTTTCTTTTGATATAAATCCTTTAAAATTCGAATAATTGCCTTTTCCATGACATTTAAAAAAACTATTTTAACGTTATGCTTTAGCCTTTTAAAACGAAACAATTTCTTTCTTGCTGCTTTAGCAACGCTTAAGATTGTTATTAGTTTAATTCAAACTTCATTATTCCGAATTGTGTTTGCATTTTATGTAAATTTTAAGTGAAACGTTCCATTATAATATTTCGAATTCACAGAAAATGTCTAGGAAACATACCATGTCCCAAAATCTTCCACATTACATTTTGTTCACATTTATTCACAAAGTAGACTAATACATTGCAGTAAAGTCCACTCATAAATATTATTGAAAGACTCCTTCTGATTGATTCTTTCCCATAACAAAACGTTTCTCATCAGACCTATTGTTAGTAACACAGTGAGAAAGACAGCAGATTATATTTGTCATTAAAATTACAGTGCGGACACACAGAAGCTTGAGCGAGATGTCCTGGCTGTGGTACATTATGATGGCAGTATATTGTGGATACCTCACAGAATCTATAGGTAAATTACATGGAAGAAGATAGAACCTTTGTTAAGTAGGCGAAAGTGAAAGTTTCCATAATCAGAAAATTTATCAGAAAATTCATCTTTGGTTTATGAATAGTGGAATTTGATCTTCATTGTGTGATGAACATGATATCATTGTCAATGTTAGAAGCTTCTGTTTTGGCTTTGTACAGTGGTTATTGTCTCCTAATAAAAATGTTCATATTTGAAATACATCCGTGGTTAATTACGATATTGCTAATTAATTGCCAATGCATTTTGTTTAAATATTGATATCACGATAACTAAACAAGTGATTAATTAAAGGAGTAAATCTAAGTTGAGAGCTCCTGACAGAGATATGTAATTCACGTCTATTCTTCACGATACGTCGTCGGAAACTACGAAACCACCCATTCATGGTTTTCTTTTCTTTTTTATTTCTTATACTTATCTGATTTATCTTTCATTTTAGGTCATCTTGCAGCATAGATGTGACTAATTATCCCTTTGATAAGCAGCAGTGTGATATGACATTTGGATCGTGGGCCTATCACGGAAAAGAGATAGACTTAGGATTCTACTCGGATATGGAGATGCTGGACATATCAGACTTAGAACGGGAATCCACTGAGTGGGAAATTCTGTCCAAGTCGGAAATGAGGGAAATTAAGTATTATGACTGCTGTGAAGACCCTTATGTGACATTGACATTCAGTTTAGAAATGAAGAGGAAGCTAGTGTTTTCGAGCTTTATACTCACATTGCCTTGTATCTTTCTTGCCTGCATGACTCTGGTTGTGTTCTGGTTGCCTCCTGAGAGACCAGACAGGACCAGCTTAGGTAAGTTCAAACGTACAATTGTTATCAGAAAAAACAGAAAGAAGTTCATTCATTCACTCACATTAGCCAAACTCTGGGTTTCTGAACTTTAAAACTTTTTCTATCTACATTTTCTGTACAAACTTTAAGTAATGATCGTTTTTCACGTTTTAAAAACTTTTCAAGGTTTTCGTAAAAATTTACTCAAATGACCAAATGACACATTTTAGCTGAAATAGGATACATCTATATTTTCATTTGGTAGATATTTTCGGAATATCAATATCCTTTGCGTGCTAATACATGAAGGTCGAAATGGATTTAAGGTGAAATTTAAAACCAAAAATGTTCAAAGACGTCATATTTCTGTAATTACCGCCCGTGTACGTAGTACTGTTTTCACGGGTATCTGTGGTACCCCGGCCAGGTCCAGGTCCCAGACGGGGGACGGGGGGGGAGTATCCGAGGTGGGGGGGTACCCGAGTAGGGGGTTACCCAAGGCAGGGGTACCCAAGGGGGTGGTACCCAAGCGGGGGAGGGGTTACCCGAGCCAAGTCCAGCCGGGGGGTACTCAAGCTGGGGGGGGGTACCTGACCTGGGATATCCCCCCCTCTGGATATGACAGTAGAGCGAGCACTAGCTACGAGGCGGGCGGTGTGCCTCTTGTGTTCACGCAGGAGGACTTTCTTGTTTATAAATAAAGTTACTTTGTGTGCATTCGAACAAAATTAGGCATTCTTATCTTCGCAAGGCATGGTTAATGATATTAGGATTTTAAATTCATTTATGCGGTTTTCCTCATCAGTGAGGAATAATCTTAAGGACGCCAGGCAACAAACGTTAATTGAATCAATGACTCTTAACACAATTGTCAGTTCCTAGCCATCTCTTCAGAGATATATTCTTTAATCCAACGCTTTTTACATAACTTGTTGGGAAATTTTTTTCTGTAATTTGAAACGAAACAGGTTTTCCATGTCATTTCTTTTGAGCCAATCAGCGAAAGGCCGACGTCCAAATCATGAACCTTGTGTGAAATCAATAAGGATAGATGTGATTGGCACTTTTTGGCAGTCAACGACGAGAGAATTGTATCTCATAACTGGAATCGTTGCAAAACTAAATTGAAACGATATTCTGATAACTACAGTTTACCTCCAAAACTTTCTTGAACTTTTGCATTATGTTTTGAGTACACATTTCAAGACATCTGTACAAAAGGGAGTCTTGACAAAGTAAAAATCCAAATTGCGATCAAGGGTTGGTTATACCGGTCGCCCTTGAATTTTAGTTCCAGATTTGACACGTTGTACTTTCACGAGCAAAATTGTAATTGGAATTGATGATCTTTTTTTCTTTTGGCAGTAATGAGCATGTTTTCCAGTTTCCTATTCCTGCTGCTTATATTAGTGGAGGTGACTCCCTCCACTACCAGCTCTGTGCCTACACTCGGTAAGTAGCCAGTATGGACGGCAAAAACTTATTGTGGAATTAATCCTCAAATACTTGCGAGTAATTAAGATTAAGTACATCCTCCGCAAAGTCAGTACTTCAACAGAACAGCTGTTGAAGTCAATTAAATAGCCAGTCAAATTGCTTACTTCAAGTCATATAATTTTAACATCTAGCCAAATGTTCAAATAAAACCTCACTTGGAAAAGGTTCCTGTGTAACTATATCTGTATTTGAACACACAATCCCGCCCAAAATGTAATGCAAACAACTGTCTAACTGCAAGCTATTTCTGTCCTTTGAATTACAACTGTTACTTCCATTTCTGAAAATGTCACAGCAATTAAGGTCTCAAAGCCTTTGAAGTATGTTCCTGGTAAAAAGGTCTGCCACGTAGGGTTCAATTGTGTAATAAAGGCCTCGTGTCACTTTCTTGTCACAGTAAAGACGTTTTTTGGCTGTGTAACATGAATTAGCTCTCCTAATGAAAAGAAGAAATATTGTGTGATCATCCAATGAATAAAATTAAGAATAATTTTATAGAAATTGAAGCAATAATTATTAAAATCAAGGAACAATAGAACGTCACTAGCAGGTCAAGTGTTGCTTGTGACCATTGGCGCCTGGAAAATTCAACTCTGGCGCCTATTGTTCTAAGAAACTGGCATAAAAAAAACCTCAGAAAATGCAGACAAAAAAACTAGGATCCAAAAAGGCAACTCTGATGAGCTGTCAAAAGTAATTCGAAAAGACATTTGATACAGCTCTCAACCCCTCAGCCCCTCCCTCTCAATATTTAAGAGGTGTGGTATCGTTGCGGTGAAGGCATGCTCCTCTGCCTCAGCAATTGCTACATGATCTTTAAGAATCATCATATGTCCTTTGGGCATGGTACACATATTCTTCGAAAAGGCACTTGTCCAACATGACACAGTAAATAATAAGGATGTAATCAACTAAATTTAGACGGCGCTTGCTTCATTACAATAGACAGCACTTTACTTTAGAACTCATTCCTTTCACTGATGGTGGGTGATGATAGGCAATTGCCTTTCAAAGTGCGGATAACAGCCTTCTGTTTCAATGTTGAAATCACAAATGGACAAATCTTCTTTTACTTATTGTTTCTCTTGTAAAGAAACCCTTGAGAGCTGACGTGAGGATACTTACACATTTTCCATTTAGTACTATCTAAGATTAATGATGCGGTCAAGGTGAAACTTACTTGTGTACTTTTTGACATAAGCTTTCACAGAAATCAGTCGTTTCAGTAAGCCTGTCGCATGCAAAGTTATGTTGTTGGAGTAAAAGCGACACAAACACTTGGTAGAAAGGTTCACTTAGAAATTAGATCAAAATCATCCAACCCTCGAGACTTTTTAAGAAAACAAATGAAACATCATTCCTATAGTTTGGAAAATGAACATATAGCTTAGTTGTGATCTATTTTTGTTTCAGGTTTATACTACTGCTTTAACATGGTTATCATCATGCTTTCTATTTTCCTGTCATCTGTCGTAATTAATATCAGTCGTCGGGGTGAATCGCTGGAACCAGTCCCCAACTGGTTAAGAACAGTAAGTAAACCTGTTTTACTTTGGGTAAACTTTAACAGCCAATTCATATATTGGCAATGATGTTCATTTTAACGAATCCAGAAATAGAGTAATATTTTTTGTAAAGTGTCGAAAGCTTCTTTTGGTAGCAATGCTATTGGTTGGATTGATGTTGATTCTAAATCACCCTGCAGGAAGTTCAGTAAATTCTGTCATTTGCGAGGATTTCAGTAAATTCTGTCTAGGTTTTTTTAATGCTCCAATGCAATGTCTATGGACATTTCATATTTCAACACATGCAGAATTAGCCAGTGATTGAATCCTGTTAATTCCTTCATAAAATTAAATGCATTAGTGAGTAGATCCAAGCTACATGGCCATATTTCAAAATTTCAATTTGTAAATGGTCTTATTTTCAAGGAAATACTCAGAGGATCAATAAATTTGAACTACAAATTCAGACTACCTAAGTTTTTCTGCATTCATCAGAATTTACTGATCCAGCTTACTTTTCTAGTCAGAATTTATTGACTCCAATGGGAAATTATAATGGTGTGGACAGTTAAGCAGAATTTATTGACAACATAAACTGGCTGAAACTGGATTGAACCAGTTTGTCACCATAATAGTTAGTCAAAATTTACTGATCTCGAAAAAACACATGGTTCTGAAAATTGAAAGATTTCTATGATTCTTACCAATATTACCTTTCAATATCCATATATAATTAAAGGCAACTAATTGGACATCTGAGCTATGTTGGCCAAATAAGAGATAAATTTCAGATGACTTTGATATTTGTGG
Organism: Haplosyllis leylae; assembly: GCA_038406175.1. NCBI lineage: Eukaryota > Metazoa > Annelida > Polychaeta > Phyllodocida > Syllidae > Haplosyllis > Haplosyllis leylae. The sequence goes on from JBCAUG010712536.1 coordinate 8,884, forward strand.
ATATTCCACCGAAATTGAGCATGAAAACCAGCCCTCCCATTCACTTACATTGAGATAGAATTTACTGATTTCCTGGCAAATGGCAGAATTTACCGAACTTCCTGCAGGGTGCGCGTGTTCATCGTGAGGTCAGTCCATAGGAAGGACCTCATTAGCTTTCGATGTCTCTTATTAAATGTAACACCAAAAAAACTTAATTATTTCACACATGTTAATGATATCGAGGTGCCATTTTCTGGAAATTTTACAGCAGATGAACGAATAGAGATTAACAGCATATTTAGTGGGATGAGATGGACTTCACTCATCAAATTTTAAATTGGAACAATCTCAGAAGAATTTATAATTTTTTAAAAGACCAATTCAAGCATCTGTCAACCATCTCAATAAATCCGTTCTTATTTTCATATCGCCTTGCTTTGTTCTTTCTGTTACGTATTTTTACTACCCGCGTACGTAGTACAACGGGAAGGCAATGTTTTCACAGGTGTGTGTCCGTTCACAGGGGGGGGGGAGAGCACCATAGGAATACCCCACTGGCCAGGTCAAGGTCAGGATGGGGGTGGGGAGAGGGTACCCCTACCCTGACCAGAATGGGGTACTCCCCTGGCCAGGGATGAGGTACCCCCAGGCAGGTCAGGTTGTAGTACCCCCAGGTCAGGTTGTGGTACCCCCCCCCCTTAGCTAGGGTTGGGGTAACCCCCTGGCTAGGGTTGGGGTACCCCTCCCCCAGGATAGGACAGCAGAGTAAGCACTTGCTACTGATCTTCTGGCGGGCGGGCGGTATGCCTCTTGCGTTCACGCGGGAGGACTTTCTTGTATCAATATTGTTTTTCTTTTGAAATATTGAAAACAACATTAAATCTACCCACTAATCCTATCCGAATCAGGTTATGTAACATAATTATACTTACATTTGTCTGGCGTTTGAATAAACCACACAATAGAATTAATCATAATTAAGCATTCAACGATTTTCTTCAGTTTCCTGTTCTAATGGTACAGTGCATTACACAACATGTTACGAAGATCTGTTTCATTTTTCAAACTTCAATTTAGTATTTTTATGGACCTGTGACCAAATAGGACAAGGGCAAAGGTTCCACAATTTTTCGATTCAGAGAGTGCGGAGGCGTGAAAAGGAACAGGCGTAATCAACGTACCAAGTGAATCACTAAGACACATGGAACTCCCCACGGGTTACAGTCAAACGGAACGAATGACTTGTTGTCTCGGCAGAAAACATCAAAATATGGCATTTTTTTTGAAAAAAAAAATTCAATTTTTATATTCTATGTTTCAGTAGATAATAAAACAATCAACAGTTCTGAAAAATATTTCATTTGTGGAGTCTGTAATTTAGACAATATAGTGACAAAACTAAAAATGCAACATTAGGTCATGAAATATTGATTATGTATCCATATTTTCTAAAATATGGGAATTTTAAGACTAAATTTCCATTAGAATTTTAATTGTGTCATTTTCTACCAAAACATAGAATTGAATATTTTCTTGAAAATGTACTGAATTTTGAATTTTTTTCCGAGACAAGTCATTCGCTATGTTTAAGTTTAACCCATGAACTCCCACTCTTCGTATTCTAGATCCTATTTGAGGTTCCATTGATTATTGATTTACCGCTACAGTTACATTTGTCCAAATACGACCACCTATTGTATTTTCTTAATCTCCTTTGATAATTAGACTGTGCTAAAATGGATTTCTTTATGGCTGTTTAAATAATTACAATGAGAATTTAGGTAAATCTCATTTAATCATACAATTTGATTTTATTTTCAATGTAGGTGAGCGACAAGCAACAATAATTGAAGAAGAATAACAAGAGTCATACAGTTGAATTAATGACAACTATATCTTAAGTTAGTGTATTTCTGTATATAAAGTTAGTGTATCAGGTCACTTTGAAAAGAAGGCATTCTTTCCAAAATTTTACATCAACGAAATTTAATGATGCAGAGCAAAGACGAGAGTTAAGTGTTCAAAATATGAATTTCTGTTGGAGAGGGAGGGCTGCATCACATAACAAACATCCATATACAGTTCTAGTCTCTTTTCTGTGCACAATAAGAAATTTATGATGAAAAGTTTTGAATAGATCTATCACCGACACACCCTAACCGTATTGCAAAACGTCACTCCGATCTCCTTGAAATGAAAGACCTACAATTGCACCGTATTATTTTAACACATTTTATGCCTAGTTGAGTAAGTCTCAATTATTTTGTCCAATGAAAGCATCCCGGAAGACAGATTTAGTCGATTCGTCTCACTGTTACTTTGACAAGGTACCCCAGAAGATTTCTATCATGTAATGTTATGCTTTGTCTACCGTCCGTTGATACTGCTTCAAGTTTTAATTAAGATTGTTGTCCAGTGCATGAAAATACATTACTAATACTTATCGCCATACATGAAAGCCTAGTTAGCCAATGAACTTTGTTGTATCAAGTATTGTTGAAGTGTTAATGAACAAAATAGTTTTAGAAATTATTACCCGTGCAAATGACTGAACAGCCAGAAGAGTGATCATTTCAGTGATGCAAATACCAAACATGAATGCGCTCTCTCAGTCAGTAAAAATATGACAAATATCAAGTAAAGGAAAATCGAATTACGAATTATCTATACTTGGCAAGTTCATCAATGTTCAAAACAAAAAAAGAAATAAAAAGTACATCACCTTATCTAACAAAACAAAAATGCTGCAAACTGCCTATTTTATTTAGAATAAATAAAAATAGTAAAATAAAGATTATATAAGTATTTATTATTTATTATGTAAAATATAGTTACTATTACTTTACACTATTAATATTAGGTAGGAACGTTTCACCAGGCGATTCGCTGGACATGAATTGTGAAGGGCGTGGAGGGTGCGAAGGGCACGAAGGGCCAAAAGGCAAATAGAAACAGTAAACATTACCAGCAATGAAAAAACTTCGTTTTAGGCCATTGTATATTTGCAATGGATCAACTGTTGATGGCGCTGTTATTTGTTTTGGTAATTCACCACATATAGAAGGTTGGCCTTTATCGTACTGGATAAAAATTGATGAAAAATATTTCAAACCATGTTAGTTAACATAGTTAACTTTAAATCAACATAGCCAATAGCATATTTGAAATATTGGATAATTGGGCCTGGTAATAAACACCCATAAAATAAGAAAGGATTTTCTGACCAGATGTCCATAAGGCTAACAATTTTTACACTGTCTTTAAAGCATATCCATCACAATCTAATATTAAGTTCAGGTGGTGCCAACAGTATTTTTTGCGTTCTCGTTCATTTCTATTAATGGCAAAAGTTATTCTGTGTGAATTATTGAGCTAATTAAAATGTTCAGCAAGCGCTGGCTGGGCATTTAAGAACTATGTACAAAAACCAAACTAACTTTGCACAACAGGCATCAACAAGTGTCGTCAATAAACAAAGAAGACATTAATGCAACTTTCAGTGATATAACTGTGTGGTTTAAAAACGGCATGTCAGATTAGATTGTCCTTCACACAAAGCACAGAACACTAATCTCTCAGTCAGAACAGTCGCAATGTTTAGATCAAGATTTGGAAATTAAAATGCCACACAATCATTGAGATAGATATCTTCTTTTTTGTGTTCCTTGTGGTGGATTTATGTTGCTTTCGACAATTTGGAATGTTTAGGGGATTTGTGCCTTGTATAATTTGGAATGCACTGATATCGTCACAAAAATATTAACATTTATTCTAGATAGGTTTGATTGTTCTCCATTGTCCCCAGTTCATAAATCCAGGATCCTGCCGCAGGTTGCTGATCAAAGAAGTGCGGGATCCAGGGTTGTCCATCCCGGGCGGTGGTCCTGTGTCCTCCGGATGGATCGTCCTCCAGTCGCCTGGGAAGGAGTTACTCTCGTCAGTTGACCGCCGCTTGTATGAAGCCATACTGTTCCAGCGATCAGCTGTTTCTCCATTACTGATATCAGACAGTCGATGAAACTTACAAATAATGAAAAATATCTTTACTCACGAGTGCACATTCAGTGAAAATTCTAAGATATTCTAAATTTCTGGTCCAAGTGTGAGAAAAAAGAATAACTTGTATTCGTAAAATGTAGTGGCTACGAAGGGAAGGGGTACTGCTGGTTACTGTGAACAAATTTTAAAATATTAAACTCACGGCGTCGACCCTTCCAGATTGTCCCGGTCGGAACAGGGTCATGGATCCGTTCGGGCTGTGGGTACTGACCTGTAACAATGTCAAAACTGTGCAACAATCCAATTTTTCCTTTTTTTGGTTAATTACATATATCAATATATTAACAAATACAGGTATGAGTTATGTACCTTTGTCAGTATGAAAATAGATACCTATGGAAAAATTCCTATACACCAATACTAATTACTACGTTTATAACATATTTAAAAATACGGTCAGCAAACTAATTCAGCATATTTAACACATTTAAGATACAGTTTTAAAACGGAAAAACATGCTATCATTGATGAAACTTCTTGTTTTTACAGTCACTAGTGTTGACCCACCATCTTGTAATTGTTGTACCGTTGACCATCAATGTTTGACACCACTTCAACGTATGAAGCTGTTCTGTGACTGCTTCTCTCACTCCCATCCGCATAGTCGTACATAGGCTGCTGTTGGGAATTCTCGAATGTAGTTCGTTCGTAGTAGTAAATGGGTTGTTCTTCATTACGCTCATTTTCACACTCCCCTGCGTCTTCGGAGATTACTGACGGATTAACGTCGACAGGGTACTCATAGTGGTGGTACTGGATCTCGTATCCTTCGTACCCAGGCTGTACGTTCTGGCTCAGTTCACCGGAAGCCAGAACCGGAGCTTGAATTGGATCCGAAGGTGGACCCGGAATTTCTTCACTGTAGTAATTTGATTCAGCTTGCCTTTCTCGTTGGCGACTGCCAGCGCTTGACCGTTTTTCCTGCACAGAAAATACCGTATTCAAGGTACTCAGATTCAGGAATTAAAAAATCTTTGATAACACTATTTGAGGCGGGAGCGCAAGGTCATCATGATTGGCCAATAGTATAATTTCAAGGTCATTTTTAATCAATGGTGGTTGGTCAACTCAGTGATCCAGCTTCCACATCATCACTATCAAATTGATTTCTGTAACTGTTTTTAAACGTTCTTGCTTATTTTTTTGCACCTGCGTACGTAGTACGAGGTAAGGTAATGTTTTCAGATTGTTTACTCCACTGGGGGTCGGGGGTCTTCCTTCCCATGATGCCCTGGGAACCTATCCCATGCTGCAATGAGACATAGTCCCAGCCATCCCCAAGGAAGAGTCAGCCAGAAAGGCCAGGGTCCTACTTTAATTAGGAAGAATCAGCAAAAAATGCCAAGGCATTACTTTCCCACCATCCTCAACTCCCTTCCCATCCCACCCACCACAAGTGCGAATGACCGAAGCGGGAGCCACGGTCGGTATACCTCCTACTGGAAGGTTTTCTTGTTTACAAATTTTTGGTAAAAATCTGTTCTCTCCATATCCAGAAAAAGCATGTTTCAGTGGAGAATAATATCAGTGTTTGTACCATGCTTTATTGGTGAATATTCGATACAATTTCTTTATTGGATGATAATTGTCAGTTTACCGAAGCAGTGAGAAAGGATGACCAAGAAAACCTAGTCGGCGCCCATCCCTCTCGTCTGCTGGGACTTCTAATAGGTGGATCGTCAACACCGGGAGTCTGGTGCAGATAGAAAAGAAACACTCATTGACGGGTTAAATTCGAATGAATAGTTGTCGAAAATAGAATATCTAAATCCAGTTGTGAAACGAAAGTAAGCAGGCAATTGAAAAATGTGTTATTGTTCAAAAGGAGAGGCTGTTGTGCAAATAGAATTGTTTCTATAAAATTTGCTCGAAAGATGGTAAAAAGTATATATTGTTGAAAAGAGGATGTACCAAATTTCTTTGTACATTACCCACGGGTTGAATTTAAATTGAATGAATGACGTTGTGTCTAACACAAGCTGGTGACTTAATGCCCAAAAAAGTTAAATATTTCAGGTATTTGCTGTTTGAATTATTTGTTGATTAAACTAAATGATTTGTGCTTGTTTTAGTGCTACACAAATGAAATATTACAGATTGTCAAGCAAATGCGTACAAATAGTGAAATAAAGTTGGTGCTTTGTTTCCTGACACAAGCTGTTGATTCGGTGCCTATTAAATGAGACTATTGGTGGCTCGTTGGAGCCACCTTAGTGGTTGATTGAGCCTTTTTTCCCCAAAATTTTGTGAATGTAGATGGGGTGGTGATTCTACTTGGAGGTGTTGGGGACACCTCAACATAACATTACGTAATCCAACTTGCTTAGGAAATGGACAACCACGCATTTCAATTAACGGTCATGAGTCATCAGCTGGCACCAGACACACGAAACAGTTCTGTTTCACTATATTTACATATTTGCTGTTTTTAAATTAAACCTGTGTTACCTGTGGCATTGTCAGATACTGCCAATGGATTCTAACATTTCCAAGAAATGAACCTATCCGTCTGCGTCCCCTGTAACAGGCGACGACAACAACAGCTATGAGCAGTACACCACCTGTGATACCGCCTGTCATGTACTGCACCTGTTTACAGTCAAAGGGTCCACCATAGTCCAAAATAAAGACCTCAAAAGTCAAACAGCCACGTCCAATTAAAACCTGACAAAATATAATAATACTGCAGACATTATTGACTCTCACTAAGCTCATCCGCCTCCCTTATTCTCTTGCGCAGTATTTGATGAATACTCTCATGAATATTGAACAGAAACCCTTGAGTTTTTCCGATTTTTGGTTTGTTAAATTAGTCAAAATGTTTGTAAATATAGGTCTTCATTTTTAACAAATATGGGTATGAGTTGTACACCTGTGTCAATATGGAAATATATACTTGTGCAAAAATGTCAATATTACCAGTACTAACTACTACTTGTGTTACACATTTACAAATAGTAATAGCAAAATAATTTGCCTGATTTAAGATACAATTTTAAACGGGAAAGCTTAACTGACTGGGCACAAGGTGAATCAAAGGAGACAGACACCTGTTGATTCGCACACGAGGGTTGGAAAGGAGGATCAGCGCGTAAACTAGAAAAGCACAAAATTTTGATTTTCTGGGAGAAAACTTTCAAAAGTGTGTCCACATGGAATTTTGGGATGAAACTTTGCCGATTCTCTCAAATTTTCAGAAAATAGTTTCATCAATAAACTTGATTGAAATTCAATAAAAGTTAGCTGGGATCAAATAGTTTCTCAAAGTTTTGGAGTATCTGCAAAATGTCATCAGCAAACACCATGTGGAAAAACCGATGAATCAAAAAATCCAGTGCATAGGCATATTTTTAAAAAAGCTGGGTAGGTACTCTCTGAGAAAATGACAAATACTAAGTTTTCCTAAACTCGAATAAACCTGAATCAAATTCATCGGTTAACATGCAATCTACCGCGTTGATTCCCCCGACACAGGAATGGTTTCAGTTTTTGCTCCAAAGACAATGCTTTGTTATTCAACTGGGACAGTGATTACCTGAACTCTTGGTCTATTTTCATCTGGTTCATCGCTCGGAGGTCTACAGGTAATTAAATTCGACGTCACCTTCAAGTCTTCACACAGCTGATTCCCTATTATCACACTGTACACATCGGTAGAGAGTCCTTGCAGTAATCGTTCACCCTGTGATTATATAATACAAGAAAGAATACGTTTCACACAATATTATTTCATGTTCTATTTTGAGAGAGGTCTTAATTTTGTGCAATTTGCTGTGTTGTTCTGGGAATAATGAGCATTATAGAACAAAATACATCGTCAAGTAAACGTATGTGAACAAATTGGTATAAACCTTTATAAAAACGAACTTATCACTGCAGGGAGCATAAGGAACGAACAGTTGAACATCAATTTGAGAATGTATGATGGGGTCAGCCACTTCCAGCGGAAATGTCTTTTGAACGTCTTCTTCATCGTCATATCCGTCGAAAAACATCTGAAGGTGAACCTTGATGTTTCTGGTGTTTTCAATTTTCTGTAAAAAAATTCATAATTATATACTGTGACGTTCTATTTTTGTTTTAAAGTCTATGTAGAATGGTGTTCTTGTAAAATCTGCATGTTACATTTCTCTATTTTTGTCTTTGTTATGTCTTTGCAACATCAAATGACAAAGTCGTTTTATTTACAAAATAATTACCAAAACAAATTTAATATCAATGTCAAAATAGTTTAAAGACTGTTCCAATATATGAATAAGTATTTACTGAATCTACATTGGTGAAGTCATCGTGGTATTTTAGAGATGCCCCTTCACATCCATCTACCGATTTAGGGTCCCCATCATCTTCTACTATCTTGGGTGTTGTACAAACACATGCTGTTTCGCTGATCACCTTGCAAGGCTAAAATATTTACCGCCCCCGTACGTAGTACGACGGGAGGTTATGTTTTCACAGGTGTGTGTCTGTTAAACAGGGAGGGGGACTCAGGCCCACAGTCAGGGGGACAGCCAGGGGGATGTCCCAGGAGATACTCAGGCCCAGAACCAGGGGGGTACTCATCTGGGGCGGGGGGGGGGGGGTTACTCAGCCAGGGGTACTCAGCTGGGGGGTACTCAGCCAGAGGTACTCAGCTGGGGCAACTCAGCCAGAGGGTACAAGTCGGCTGGGTACCCCCCAGCTGAGTAGCCCCCCCCCCCTACATGGCGGGCGGTATGCCTCTTGCGTTCACGTAGGAGAACTTTCTTGTTAATTCTATAATCAGTCCAATGAGGTAGAAAAAAGATTATTCGTTTCGAGTCTAACTTAATTTTATTGTTCTGAAAATAAACTCGTGTGATGTTTTACTTTTATGGGCCATAAATGATTGATGTTAAAATCTACTGATCTGAAAAATACCAGTTTCGAAAGCTAAGGCTACAAGTCAGTAAATCTTTGGCTGAGTAGAACTGTCATCAACAATAAATTAAACTGTGTCGTTTTGCGAACTTGTTAGAAACGTATAAAATATTTTGTTCCAAATATCTTAAACGTGTCTCAGACAAGTAAAAAATTACTGTTGGTGTTAAATTTACCAGCACAGTGTGGAGTATTTATTTAAAGAGAAAAGTCGTCCAGTTGGCATGAAAAGCAAAGAGCTTTGGTGTTAAAAAATCTAGATTCTTTGAAAATATAGAAGGGTGTGATTCACCTGAAAATATTGTGACGATTTCTCGCCGTCAGTAACGGTGTATACGCACACTGGTTCCTTGGTGACGTTTATCATTCCAGTTATGGTTTGTTCAACACCGCCTCTAAAATGAAGAAAATTGGATTGCAAAACGACAGAAAGTACATCTTTCCTTATTCGTGTGAGTAATTCCCTTCTTTAGATATTTTAGATTAATTACTTAGGCTCTTTATAAACGAATCGAATGCTTTCGAATGCAATCGAATACTTTTGATGAAGAGATCTAAAATGGCATTATCTAATTTAGTATCGTGTTCATTCACTTAATCAGATCAATGAGGATTGTTAAACAAAAGAACACTGGTTCATTTTAACTGGCGTAAACCTACCCTAAGCTTGAATAGAAGCCCTAACTACTTCCATACTCTCCTTAGCCCTTGCGCCCTCAACACATGGCGACCACTTCCCTTCATAATGTTTGCAGAAATAAAAAAATTAAAAGTTTAATGAAATTACTCTGTTATTGTCGCATTAGGTTGTACGTCGTCTACGGAGGGATCTCCTTTGAACGTGAAGGAAACGTCCGTCATTCTGTCTGGAACGTCTGGATCAAACCAGGAAACTTTCACCTCCTGCACCACATTCACTAAGTCTTGGTTCTCCAACTCCTTCATCTGACACACAATCTGATTCGCCTCCCTAGATAGCAGACATTACCGTTAAATATGAAGCGACGTGCATGTGGATTCTTGTCGGGTTATTGTTTAGGGTTTAGAGTTTTATCACTCAAATCACTCCACATGCCCTTACAAAGGTGAATAACCACTGTCAAGGAAAAATGGTGTTAATGTTTTCAATACCGTTTCATTGGATGAAGTTGATGTTGACGAAGGCATTTTTCTTTTTCCTTTTATTGTTGTTATTTTTGAAATGCCCAAAGGTACACTCACAAGGATTTTAGACGACATTTTGTGGCTCCTACTTCAACATCAAACTGCCCGTACAACAGCAGATCATGTCCAGTGAATGTAACAAAATACCCTGCAAGAGCTTAAAGACTGAGCAAACGATTCAAGTTTTGTGATATAATTCTGTCGTCTTTGTATACCACACTGTGCCAATCACTTCTGGCCTTACTGATTTTACACAGGCTTCTTGAAAAGATTTTGATGTTGGCATTTCGCTGATTGGCTCAAGTGAAATTATGTGGAAAACCTCTTTTGTATAACTAATTCAAGTAACTAAATGGACATATGCGCTATTTACTATGAAAGCTTTCATGTTTCAAGTTTCTTTATCTCTAAATATAAGAAATTCTGTAAAATAGATCCACAACCGAAATTTTTGTTATGTAACCACTGACCTCCCTTTCGGGGTCCGTAACCTGGATCGATGGAAGTTATCTTGAAATCAATGTCTTCATCACCTGAAAAGGGAAATCGATTCAAAGAAATGAGTCACTAAGGTACGGAAACCTTCCTTTCCCTTTGATTTGAAGTTGACCTGATTTTGCTTACTTTTGACAATCATGTCTTTAATTAAACTCAAAAGGAAACCTTGGTAATTTCATACTTGAAAGCCACCAGTTATTTCGGTTTTTCATAATCCTCATGTCATTAAAAATATAGGATGGCAAACTTATATGATCGGTTGAAGGATATCTCCGGAATATCAAGTCTGTTTAGTGTCTGCCGCAAAATACACGATGCATCAGAATGGTTCAATAGTGTAAAGTCTATTGTGGCTACAACGCTGCCTTCACTGTACGAAATACAAATATGAAGAAAAAAGTCAAAAGAATGAGAACTTTTAAATTGTGCTTGTAATCGACTTTTTCGTGAATATCCAAGAGCACAAAATAAACAGATCTTCCAACCACTTATTTGGCTCATCTCAAATCATAGTCATCCAAACATTTTGAAGAAACCAGTTCCTTAACGTACTGATAAATAGTTACACATTAGAAAACTGATGTATCGGATACACAACTGACAAGCTGTTCCAAATTTACTAGCGAAATCTATTTATATGTCAACATTGGCAATGCAGTGCTTTTCCTGAAATCCTGGAATGCAGCCTGGTTCAATATTTCCTTGAGGGGGTCTTAAGAAAATGTTTCAAAGGAGATGTGAGCTCATTTTCGGATTTTACTAGAAAGAAAATATACCTGAAATTTTTTGCTGCAAAGCCTTCTACGAACCTTGTGTCTGCAAGCTCCTTTTCCATCTTCAAATAAAAATAATTCAATTGAATTTTACTTGTCTCTGACCTATCAACATTTTTCATTATTCACATAATAAGCTAGTGTTTCTGTAATTACCCAAATGCGGTGATATTGGCAGATTTGGCATGTTATGAACACTTTATGTATCATCACAACAAATTTTTGAAATACATATGGTTAACAGTATTGGCATTTTAATATTGCTTAAATTTGAGAATAAACTTGAAATAGTCAACAGTGGTATCAGTTTAACTCCAGTATGAACTTGGCAAATTTAAATTTGTATGAAATCTAAAGGTGGATGTCAAAATTGCTTTATGAATTGCTCTTTGCATGAATTTTCAGTTTGCAACCGATTTGCCGATTTCGGCCATTCGGGTTTTATTTCCGAAGCAATAAGTGGTAGTTTTCCTACCAGTTCTGTTAAACTTTTGTTCAATTCGCTGAACCTTGGTGAACTAGGGTTGTTCAATTCCTCATGGAAGGTCTCGTTCACCAATGTCACTGTGTGCCGTTCGGATTTGACCACGTGAGGTACTGCAAATTATTTGAATCATTAAATGTTACTATATGTACTTCCTCCGGTACATGATATGGAAAACTATTTTTGCCATTTATATGGGCATGCATCATTAGAATTTAACATGTATTAATTAAATCAGTTACAAGTTTTACCACACTGTGAGATTGAAGTGGCTTTTGGTCCACCAGTCCTATTCCTTTCGGATGGGCAATCAGTGCAATTGTACTGAAAATAATGAAGCGGGCATAAAGATTCCCGAAGAAGAAACATCAAAAAGTGTTAACCATCCGAAGGTCCAATCTCTTGAAACCTCTGCATGACTGTTTCAGTCAATACATATGAAAAATAAGATCTATTTTAAACACAAGTGCAGCATAAGCCAGTGTAAGAAGAGACCAGTTCATTACAAAATAATGAAGGTGGTAAGTGTGCTCGTCAGTTTTTCATCCAGAAACGGAGAAATACCGACTGCCGAATTGACAGAAATACAGATACTTTTAAAATAAGTATTATTGATTTCTATTTTCCATTTAATTTAAAAACCTTTACAAAACAAACGGCCTTGCGTTTTCTTATTACTTCCATCCTAGTTGTGTGAAGAAACGTTACACTGTGGAGACATTGATCTAACCTGGTTAGAATCTGGTTGATAAGTTCCGTCTGCGCAAGAGACACATTGAATGCCTTTCACAAAGTAACCAGGTGGACATTTGATCACAACTGGAAGTACACAACAAAATATTTGCGAATTACTAATAGGTTGCTTTTTCTCTCCTTTAACTGAGCTCGATAAACCAGAAAAACTCACATTTGCATTGCGAGAATGCAATACTTCCAGCGCTCTCTGTGGAATAGCCTTCGGGACAAAGAATACAGGTTAATGTTCTGCCTTTAACGTTGTTGTACGTGCCATTTGGACACAACATGCAAGAGCTAGGACTCAAAAAGTATTTTCCCTTTGGACATCCTGAAACTAAAACATTTAAAGGTTTCAGTACGTTCGATTCATTAAACGTGAAACTTTCTTTCTGAAGTGAACATAGTGATTAGACACTTACATATGCATTGATTCGAAGAATTACTTGCAGTGTTCTCCGTTTCATGATTTTCAGGACACGGTATGCATTCAGTAAGGAAGTGATCGCTGACATTATTGTACGTATTTCTGGGACATTTGATACAAATGTTGCCAACTGAGTAATAAGTTCCTATTGGACATCCTGGAACTAAAGATGGAGGAAAACCCTTCAAATTATTAAAAATTTAGATTACCTCAAAGCAAAATGTACACAAGCAAACACGTAAATTTCTGATACATTGTTTTACCCTGTGTTGTTGATTCTCCAGTGGTAGTGGGTGTGGTAAAAGTGGTAACTGTTGATATCCCATCCGATGTATTTGATGTTTTCATTTCCAAGGAATTCGTTGGCTGTGACGAGGTAATTGACGTTGGGGTGGTTGACGGTTGAGTAGCTTCAGATTTTGATGATGGAGTAGTACTTGGATCGTCAGCTGTAGTTGGTGGTAGGGTCATTGTTGAACCATCAGTTGTAATGGGTGGTGAAGTTGTTACAGTTACAGTGGGTGATGAAGTAGTAGTTTTTTCGTTATTTGGGCTGGGTTTTACAGTGGTTGTTGCATCTTTAGTTGCGCTTGATGGTGAAGTGGTTGCTGGATCTTCAGTTGTAGAGGACAGTGCGGTGTTTGTGACATCCTTAGTGATGCTTGACGGTGTAGTGGTTGTTTGATCTTCAGCTGTTCTGGATGGTGAAGTGGTTGCTGGGTCTTCATTTGTAGAGGACGCTGAAGTGGTTGTTGGGTCCTTAGTGGTGCTTGATGGTGGAATGGTTGTTGGTTCTGCAGTTGTATTGGATGATGAAGTGGTTGTTGGGTCCTCAGTTTTGGAGGATGGCATAGTGGTTGTCGGGTCTTCAGTTGTACTGGATGGTATAGTGGTTGTTGGATCTTCAGTTGTACTGGATGGTATAGTGGCTGTTGGATCTTCAGTTGTACTGGATGGTGGAGTGGTTGTTGTGTTTTCAGTTGTACTGAGTGGAATAGTGGTTGTTGGATCTTCAGTTATACTGGAGGGTACAGTGGTTGTTGGATCATCAGTTATAGTGGATGGTTTAGTGGCTGTTTGATCATCAGTTGTACTGGGTGGTGGAGTGGTTGTTGTGTTTTCAGTTGTACTGAAAGGAATAGTGGTTGTTGGATCTTCAGTTGTTCTGGATGGTGGAGTTGTTGTTGGATCTTCAGTTGTACTGGATGGTGAAGTGGTTGTTCGGTCTTCAGTTGTGTTGGATGGTATAGTGGCTGTTGGATCTTCAGTTGTACTGGAAGGTGGAGTGGTTGTTGTGTGTTCAGTTGTAGAAGATGGTGTAGTAGTTGATGTATCTTCAGTTGTGCTTGATGGTTGCGTTGTTTGAGGATATGGTGTTGATGGCAAGATCCCTGTGAAAATTGTCAATAATAAAATCTACCTTTACGCTTAACGAAAAGGTTTCTCATTACAGGATGTTATACTTTTAAGTTATGTTTAAGAACATAAATCTCTATTTATACTAATAAAAATTCTTTTATAACTGAGGGCAAATTGTTGTTTGGATCATGTCTGAAGTCTTATTTTCATTTTAAGACACACTGCAAGACGAACATATATATTTGAAGGCAACCTGGATTTGAATTAGGCAACCTGGATTTAAATACAGGACTCCCATTTTGTTATAAGATTGTTATAAGATTACACTTTTGAAAGGTAGTCAAATTCAGAAGGCGTCGTGGGTATACACATTCACCTTGTAATGGATTTTTTATTTTACTTCTCAAAAGCAAAGAATACCAAATCTTTGTGTCCAACCTTTCATTTTTTAAATCTAAACAGAGCTGAAATTATGTTAACAATCCTCAATGGACGTGCTGCCAAAGCCATCCCTCGGACAGTCGAAGCAATCATCCAGAATATTCTAGTTTTTCACGATATGCATTTCTGTCAGATTTGGCAGATCTGAGAGATCAAGAAGTGGATTTCTACACCTTGCTATTGTATATTATTTGATGAAAAACACAAAATCTAGCAAGTACTGGAAATAATAAATAGCCCTTACCTTTAAAATTTAAACAGACGAGGAAATGGTCAGAATCGTAATAAAAGTGACTAGCCCAATATTAGATGGCAGCATTGCAACAGAAAAAAACATCCAAGGATGAGAGGCAAAGTTGAGTGTAGATTAGAGTAAAGAGTGAGTGGGCAAGTAAAGAGTAAGCAAGCAAGTTGAAATTGAACAGGCAAGTCAAGAGTGAGCAGGTGAGTCGAGAGTGAGCGATCAAGCCGAGAGTGAGCAGACAAATCAAGAGTGAGCAGGCAAGTAAAAAGTGAGGAGGCAAGTTGAGAGTGAGCATTTGTTGATGGTATTTGCACTATCCTGTAATGGGTGATAAATCCATGTTAATGCAGAATGGTACTTTGCTGAAGTTTGTTCTACAGTTCACAGAGCAATTTAGCCAACCCTAGACTCATTTACTCGTTTTAGCTTAGTTGTGCTATGGGCATCTCAAGATTAATTTCAAGCATTTGTTGATGGTATTTGCACCCTATGAGGATGTTCAGAACCTTCTGTAGCTGCTGATACACAATACAAACAGAAACAAGTAAATGAGCTGAGGGTCAGCTAAATTGCTCTACCACGAACTGCTGAGTCATCTTTTATTAAAGAATACTCTTAATACATTTTGCCACTTTTCTAAGAGGTAGACTATTCTATAATGGGTGATAAATCCATGTTAATGCAGAATAGTACTCTGCTGAAGTTTGTTCTACAGTTCGTGGAGCAATTTAGCCAATCCTCGACCTCAACTGAATTGCTCTGTGAACTGTAGAACAAACTTCAGCAGAGTACCATTCTGCATTAACATGGATTTATTACCCACTACAGGATAGTGCAAAAACCATCAAGAAATGCTCACTCTCAACTCACCCATTCCCTCTCAACTTGCCTGCTCACTCTTTACTTGCCTACTCACTCTTGACTTGTCTGCTCACTCTTAACTTGTCTGCTCACTCTTGACTTGCCCACTCACTCTCTACTCACCTGCTCACTCTCGACTTACCCGCTCACTCTCGACTCATCCACTCACTCTCAACTTACCTGCTCACTCTCGACTCACCCACTCACTCTCAACTTGCCTGCTCACTCTCGACTTGCCAGCTCACTCTTGACTCTTATCTGCACTCAACTTTGCCTCTCACCCTTAGATCTAGATGTTAGTTTCCATATAATACTGAAGATGGCATTACAAAAGCAGTCCTTTTTTGCAGAAATTATGATTCCAAAAATAGCATTGCCCATATGGAGTCATTTCCTCTCCTGTTGAGATCTTTCTTAAAACTTGTATTTTATTTCTGTCAGATCTGTCAGATTTGCTTGTCGTAAAAACTCGATTGCTCGGTATATCATTGTATTTGTCAGGAAACACTGTTCATAATTATTACTGTGAGTTAAAATAGTTTTATCATTAAACTATCCTTACCACATTGTGTGGAACCTGTTGAAGTCGTATTGTAACCTGTCGGACATTGTTTACAAAACAGCTCATTTTCCTCATCCTGATAAAAGGCTTGTTCGCAGTCCACGCACTGCAGCATCCCAATGTCATTGAACTGACCAGGGGAGCAATTGTCTGTAAAAGGAATTACTCATTAAAGATATCTGCTGTAGATTGATACTTTCTCGTTCATAAATTAGTGAAATAAACATAAATTGAATTTGATGAACATTTTGCGTTAATTGACTATCTCCTCGTTTAAATTTAACCTTTTTACCAAAAGGATTAATGATTGAAACTCTGAATATAAATAGTCAGTCTTCTACTAGAGGTTTTTATCAGTCATATATCAGAAGAGTTCCAGCCAGATTTAAGTGATGGATCTACTTGTACAGAATTGATTTTCAATGGAACTAGATTGAGCTGGTTTATGAAGAGTAATCGATCAATGTTCAGTCATAAAACTGATGTGGTCTTTTCTTCTATTTTTTTTTTTCAAAATTAACTCCAAAGAGTTAACTGTGCAAACTACATAATTGTATATCTTTAAACTGAGTCTGAGAGGTCTGAGAGGTTTTAAAAATATTCAATTAGAATGTAATGAGCTTGCTCCAGGGTGAAACGGACAAAAAAAGTAGGAAAAAGAGCAAAAATCGAGAAATGTCCATGTCGCCTGTCGCCCAAGTTACTGGCAACTTCACCCACTCAAAATACGCTGCCAGTTCAATAGATGAATAAGAGATTACACACAAGATATATTTCCTGGTAAAGACAACGTTTCCCAGATTAGATCTACGCTTGTTGACATGTTTCTGCAGATTGTGTAATTGTTTCCTGCGTCCCATCGAACGGTCAGCCAGCCTTGTTGCTCTCCAATCTTCATCCATTGCAGCCTCTCATCACATTGCAGCGACGTACCAGAGAGAATCAGAAATAGGTTACCTGAGAAAAAGAGAGAAACATTCAATGTGATAAGAAAGTTCACAGCTCGATAATAGATATCTTAGCTGTTCTATAAGTCGTGAACATTGGAGTATTGTTTTATTTGTTTTGATCTTAGAGAAAGGGTCAACACGAATGCTTCACAAAACCTCAACTGCAATAATCTTTCTGTCAAAGGTCCTTAACCACAAAAAGGTTAATCCAACTTCAATGGTAAATTCCAAGAAATTAATTTTGCATTCTTCTTAATTTATGAATCCACTGAACTTCTTTTGTCCTAAATTTTGTTCAGTTTCCGGAATTCGATTATTTACCCGAATAGTTCACGTCTGCTGCATCAAATACATTCCATTCAAAAGTTTCCAGCTCCAGACAGAGCAGCAGTGAAAGGATTTTCAGAGATTTGAGCCCCTGTAGAGAATTCGGTTCAAACCGTTTGATGTGGCGACTCGGCCCTATGGAAAGATATTCCAGTGAGCTAAGGAGTACAAATGTTCCATTTTCCACTGCTGTAAAATTATTTCCATAAATTTTAAGAATGTTAAGGGAGCTGAGTCCTTCGAAAATGCCAGGGTCAAGAGTCGAAATATAATTTGAGCCAAGGTGAAGATACTGTAAAGAGTTCAAACCGTTGAATGCTCCATGTTCTATGACAGTAATCCTATTTTGGAACAAGTTTAAATCTGTAAGTCTTGCAAAATTGATGAACATATTCTGAGTTAAATACGTAAAATTATTTATTTCGAGATTGAGGTTTCTCAGTGTGTCATTGACATCGATCCAAATATGTGGATCCAGAACACTTTCATCTAATTCATTTCCCTTAAGGTCAATAAATTGTATTGCGTGAAGACCCCTAAACAGCCCAGGCTGAAGTTCAGTTATTCCGTTATATCGTAAACGTAAAATTGTCAGATTCTGTAAGCCTTCAAATGTTCCTGGATGTATTGTAGTGGTATTTGTTGCCCAGAACGTTAGGTTGTTTAGCTGCTTCAGATGCCTCAAGCCCATCGTTAAGGAAGAGAGGTCATGAATTGAGACTTTGTGATAGAGGATTGTGGTCGTGTCTTCTGGAATCACGGAAGTGTTGATGGCATTCAGATGATCCTTTTCTACAAAGATCTCACCAGTGCATCCCATCCTACAGATCATCAACAAAGCAATTCCAAATGTAACTGCTGTTCCTGAAAAATAATATTTGCTGGCTCGTTAGAGTCAGCTATTTCATGTAAAGTGGGGGCGCGGATACTTTCTTAAGAGGGTGGTGGGGAAAA
>JBCAUG010712537.1:0-13145 GCA_038406175.1 Haplosyllis leylae
GTCAATGAAGCGTAACTCTGTGTTTTGACGAGAGCTTTACGTCACAACACGTCACAAGTGGGTACAGCAACCTTAAAGGAAGTTTTGTCAACTTCATTTGTGACGCGCAGTCAGTGTCGAAGCAGGATTTCTTCATTATGCAACATGTCCAAGTAACTTAGTGCAATGACCCGAAACCGTGCTTTTCGAGTTGACTACTTTTCCCGATTTGATGTCAACTTCTCGGAGTTTTACGGTAAATTTTGCACAAATCATACGATTAACTTACTTTCGGGAAATAACAGATTCACCATGTAACTCATTAGCGGATCTAGGGGAGGAGCTGGGACGCGCCCCCCTGTCCCAAAATGTCTTCATTTTCATGCCGTTTTCTGGCCAAATTGGCCAAATAATAGGTTGGCGCCCCTCTGGGATATCCTGGATCCACCACTGAAATGAAACAATATAATGTGGAGCCTTTGTGCATGTGTCGGTTAAAAAAACGAAGTCCGAATTATGAAGTGAAATTTCGAATCAAATCGATTTTGAAAACATGTCAATAATAAATCAGAATAGATTTAGTTGATCAATGATGGAGAAGACATCTATCATGGATCAGTAAATTGATTTTGTTTGGTGATAAAGAACAGATTGTTTATCAGGGATGAAAATTCAGCATTATTTAATCCGCTTATTGATTTTGTTAGTGATGGATAACACAGCGTTTACTGGGGATGATGAATCCCAGAAGCACCCTCACCGAGTGGAGGAAACGGAGAATGGGAAGGCTCCAAGAGAGGTCAGAAGCAGGAACAAAAAATTAAATGGTTTAAACTGGGAAAATGTTTGCACTTGGCGTAGTTTTAGATTTAACAATGGACCTGTCTCTATTTACTGTCATTTTTCGGAAGGTTTTTAAGAAACGAAAACGCCATGATGGTAAAAAAATCAAAATAAATAGGAAAAATAATAATTTCAATGACTTTAGAGTTCATACATTTTGTAGCACAAAAATTCACTTCAACCGGTAATTTCTTAACTTGACAAATGGGCGGGGCGTAGGGCGGCAGGAAGGGAGGGAGGAAGGGCGGTAGGGAGGTTGCAATAATTGTCAGTACTGAAACAGAGTTTGAAACTCAAAAAAATAAATAAAATACTCGTCCAAAAACACCGAATAAATTTGGGGTGAAACTTTGACTCAAAATGAAAAATTAACAAAAAATTTTTTTTTCTTCATCTCAGGTTGAAATTAACATTGACGGCCACATGAAGTCGGCCAAACCTCCGGCGCTCGCTCCGTACGCCGGTATGAACAAGGAGGATCTGCTCAGGTACTTAGGGCCGTTTACACTGAGAGAAAGCGAAATTTTTGTTCGATCTTTGTCTCTGCTCGATGTGAACAGAATTCCCAAGAACTCCTCTTGAACCGATGTCGCATTTCGCTGAATGTGAATGTATCTCAACTTACTACCATTAACGGGCTAAAGGTCCATTCACACAGAGCAATTACGACAAATATTAGGTTGTGAAAAAAGTTTCACCAGGTGGCTCGTTCGCTCCCTTCGCTCCCTGGAAGGGGGGGGGGGCGAAGGGGAGCGAAGAGTATTGTAAACTAGGTTTTAGGGTCCCCACCACCTGCGGCAACAAAAATTTTGATTACAACATATAGTGGTTAGGTGTCCCCACCACCTGCAAATAGAACCGTCATCCCATGTACAGTCACTAAGTGACAAAATGCCTTCATAGGTCCCCACCAAGGGCCCAAAATTTTGGGGCAAAAACCGTCAATCAACCACTAAGGTGACTCTAACGAGCCACCAAATATGATGAGATGTACTGATGTTTAATTTTACAATTCTACATTAGTTCTTTACAAAATTGACGCCACAGCCATGTGTTCATTGACAAAATGTAAAAAGTCTTGCTTCATTGAACATTGAACAAAATTCAAGCTTCATTCAGTCTCTTGGAAATGACACAGTTTGAGCAAAATTTCCAAATATGCTCATGTGCACCGGGAGACATATTTGCTTACAACAGTTTGGTGCCACGTTTGTCAGTTTGACAATTCTTAACCAGATTAAATTAATGATAAGAAAGAAGTACACAATTGAGATAACATTTGATCCATTATTTTGGATTGTTTCATTCCCAAATGAATTTACGAAAAAAGTTATAGGAACGATTTGAAAATATTCATAAAGTGAGATTAAAATAGTATTCTATAAATTCTATATGCGATAAAAACGTTTGAACTTTCTTCTGGGAATTTCAGACCCAGAGTTCCCACTTTTGACTCTAACAGTTGACAACGTTAAATCCTTGACTTCTTCGTGTCTCTTTTACAGGATTATTTCTCGTGTTTACCGAACTGGACAAAAAGGCAATAAACGGAAACAGATTGAACGGACAGATAGATAACTAATCCATTAGTTATGTAAACATTGTTTACAAAAAGATCCGAACGATTGAAGAAGATTTATTACCAACACGTATTGGAGTAAAGGATAATACAGAATGACTAATAAGACTCAGTCAACTATGCAGATTAAACAGGATCAGGTTAAAAACAGCACCGTCGTCAAGCGTTGTCCGAAAAAGTCAAACGATAACAGAAGCGGTGGCAGCGGAGACAGCAGAGGAGGAAAGAGCTCACTGCAACGAGAGAAAAAGAAAAGTAACTTGAATTTACCCTATCTGGGAAGTGATGTGACACCGGAAGCAGTTTCACTGCCAGGGGTCAAGGCCGTGAGTACTTACCGGAAGTGTGATCAGACAGGAAGTGGAAGTTTGTTGTTCTGGACAGGAAATTCTGAACAGGAAGTGAGAAACAAGAGGGATAAACTCGTAAATGGTGGTTCGAAGGTGATATTAGAGCCACTAGATACTAAAGAACGGACAAGTACATCTTTTCAGAACATTAACAGAATCATGGAAGCTGTACAATGTTTGGAACCGGCTTTATCCAAGCCAATGATGCTGCCACCGCTTGAGTCTCCACTAGGTGGAGCTGCTGGAGTTAACTGCAAGAAACCTCTGAGACGACGTAGATCACAGAGCTTTGACGCAGCTATGTTACACACATTATCACATAGCCAGAACCATCTGGCAGCATTCAAAAAATTGAAAAATTCTCCATGTAAGCTACCTGTGAACGAAAGACTACGTAATGGAATAGCAACCCCTCGCGTGGTTCAGAAAATCAAGGTGATAAAGAGACCTAGCACCCAAATTGGCGGAGGGATTCTGCAACAACTTTACAACCACATAGATAGTGAGAATAACAACAGTCGCCTAGCAACGAATGATAGGGTGGAAAAACATTTAAATATTACCGTTACCAAGGTGACGAAGGACTGGGTGAATGACCAAAAGTTAGGGAATCAAGGTCAAGGTCAACTTCAAAGTCGCGATCGAATACAGAATGTAAACAGATGTATTGCGAGGAGTCGCTCATCCCGCCCGGACAGCAGAATGTCCGTCGCAACTTCCTCTCTCGTGGTGCCATCTACAACAGCTTCTCTGCAGGTAAATACCTTCTGGTGCCATCTATTATAACTTCTCCTTGGACAACCGCCATCATTAAATATGTCCTTACAGGTATGGGACAACAGGCATATTTATTGATATTCAGTAGTGGATTAAAAGGGACCTGGCCTGAGCCCTATCTCTGGGGACCAAAAATTACTTTTTATTGGAAGGCTTAAGAACTTATAGAGTTAGTACTCTCCTCCTGGGGCCGACATCCTTTGCTACGAGGAATCCTGTTTTCGTCAATTGAATATATTTACGATCAATATTTTGGCTATTGTTTTATTACAGAGCGCTATACAGAGGATGAATACAATGTCCAGTTGCAGTGGTTTGGTCACCGCAAGGTACCGGGAATCACAGAGAACCCTTCGAGTGTATCCTTCCACCGATGTACTGGTAAAGAAAGCGAAAACAACTCCAAGAAACATTAAGCAAAGTAGTCCCACCACTTTAGACAGTAACAATCCGACAAACACGCCATCTATTGCAAAAAAAGAAAAGCCTCGGACACCAGAGAAACAAGGACTAGCGATAAGGGAGGAATGTACTAAAACAGACTCGTCACGTGATCTAACACGTGACCAGGCTCGGATTGAGCTCGTCACCAGATGTCAGGACTGGCTGAGTGGGTTACCAGACAAGTTTTCCAGATTAAGCACAGTTATATCAAAGCCAGACGACGTGGACAGTTAAAGAGAATAGTGTCGAGTTGAGTAGTGGATCTAGGATTTCCCAGAGGGGGGAGCCAACCTATTATTTTGCCAATTTTTTCTGAAAACTGCATGAAAATGGAGAATGTTTGGCTCGAGGAGGGCACGTTTTCCTCAGACCCCCTAGATTCGCCACTGGGGTTGATTGTCGTGTCAAAGACATCTGAATGTAATCCAAATCCTGACATTGGCAGAACCAAGGTGGGGGGGGGGGCACGCAGCCACCTCTGTCCACCGAAATATCTTTATTTAAATACAATTTTTGGGAAAATTTGGCCAAAGCATAGGTTGGCGGCCCCTTCGGGTTGGCGCCCCCCTCCCCCCGTCTATGAAATCCCGGATCTGCCACTGCAGGCTGGCAGGTTTAAAGTAATAATTTCGTGCAGTAAACGACAAATAACATTTAGATTACTTTCCTTGGTAAATTATTTTTAAAGGTGCTTATTAATTGTTAACAACTTATGGGAAACCTCCCGTTGGGTGAGTATTTCCAATTGTTAAAAGCATTGTTCAAATTTTTTTATTCCAATTGCAAAACACTGCAAATAAAAATTACTGTCTATTTTTTATTTTGTTGTAATTTTAACTGAAATAAATCAAGAGAACAAAAAAATGTAAACAAACTGATCCAAATTGTCGAAGAAGAAACCATTGAAGCCGTAAGATATCTTAATATGTCAAGTTGACCTGCCGTGACAGACATTATCAAAGCCAATAAACGTCATCACGTTCCGATCTCAAAGAGAAATATAAAACGTTTAACGGTTCAAGTGAAGTCTATAGAAGGACAACAAACTATTGAGGAGTCTCTGAATACATGCATTCGAGTTTTCACGATAAGATCACATTCACATTTTAAGCCTGAATTTACATCAAGAGGTTTAAAAAATTTCAGCAAAAAGTTGCCTCACAACACTGACCATCATTGGATCTAAGGTTGAATGCTTATCCAAATAGGCCAGAGAGGCTTGTGCTACTTGACAGACCTTAAACTAAAGTTTGTTTCATGCAGCATTTCACATTTTGAAAAATCATTAAAGCGTGTCTGATGTAAATTCTGTCTTAAAATGTGAAATTTGATCTTATTGTGAAGAGCTCGAATGAGGAGTCTCTGAATACGTCTTTGCCGTTCTTTTTCAGAGGAATCGTTTGGGTTTAAGTTTGTGACAGCGCCTAACGATTTATTTATTTAAACATGAGTTCAAGTTCGTTCAAATTGAACATTTCCGGATCTAAGAGGCTACCCAGGCAGTTCCCACACTTTGTCAATAGATCAAAACATTTTCTATTTCAAAAAAAAAAAGTGAAAAATTAGGCAAAGTTGAAATGTTAGATAAGCACCCAAGCCCCCTGCCGGGAATCTATGACCGGTGTAAAGTTTTCAATCGCCCCCCCTTACCAGTATGCCCCCCTCTTGTGATGGTTAACTGGACTTCAGTTAAGGTCAACTGTAAAGGTTGATGAAACTTACAGTTGGTGGCAGCACTTTTACAGTTGGTGATGAAAGTTTTTACAGTCAGTGATGAAACTCCCATTGATGCACACAGGGCAGCACCTGTAAGTTTCATCACCGACTGTAAAAGTGACACCACTGACTAAAAGTGCCACTGCCAACTGTAAGTTTTTTCAACCTTTACAGTCACTGATCATTGCCAGACCAGCAATCTGGTTAACCATCACAAGTGGGGGGGGCGATTGAAATCAAACCCAGTATGCCCCCGGGGGTGATTGAAAACAGCAATTTTTGATTTTGTATGCCCCTGGGGTGTACTTGTGGGGGGCAATTGAAAACATTTCACAGGTATAACATTTTCAGTCACCCCCACATTTGCATATGCCCCCCTCTTGAGATGGATAACCATACTTTGGTTACCTCGACTGTAAAGGTTGACAAAACATACAGTTGGTGGTGACACTTTTACAGTCTGCGACAAAACTTTTTAAGTCAGGGATGAAAATTTACAGTCAGTGATGAAATTTCCACTGGTACACACTGGACAGCACCTGTAAGTTTTGTCACTGACTGTAAAGTTTTGTCACTGACTTTATAAAGCTTTGTTGCCAACTGTAAAAGTGCCACCACTGACTGCAAGTTTCATCACCGTTACAGTTACTCATCATCACCAGGCCAGGAATCTGGTTAACCATCACAAAGGGGGGGGGGGTGATTGAAATCAAAGTTAATATCCCCTGGGGGGTGATTGAAAAACAGAAATTTCTGCTTTCATACGCCCCCTACCTACCTACCTACGCCGCCTACCAAGTGGGGGACGACTGAAAAGGTTTCACAGGCCTTGTTGCCACAGTGTCTACGAGTTTTGAAATATGAAACAGAGGAAGGATTGACGTAAAATGACGTCATAGCAGTATTCTGTGTAAACAAATCTCCACCAATGACTGCAGTTTAAAGTAGGCCTACTTACCATAAAACTGCCAAGGCATGTTATGGTCCCTTTCTCAAAATGCTGTGGTCCCCCTCTTTCTATCACTAAGCTGGCTTTAACGAGCCAGCAATAACATACTTCACGGTAGAAAGTAAAAGGAATCAATTGAATAAAATTCAATTTTTTTTCTTAGGACCCGTTTATACCCAGTGTCAGTGTTGCAACCCCATTCTCAAGCGACTACATTGTTGTTAATGAGAGCTGTGTTGCAAGCGCAATCGCAGGGTTGATGCTGACACTTGGTGTAAAGCGGCCCTTAAAATTCAACTTCACATCTCTGCACGAAGCGCACGAAACACTCAATGATCTAGATTGTTTCTCACAGATTGAGTGTTCGGTGAAATGAGGCACAAAAATCCTGTTTGATATTATGATAAAGGTCCGTTTACACTGAGCGATGGCGAAAATTAAACGTTTCTTTGATCTTTGCAATACGGCAGGTGACAT
The DNA here is from genome assembly GCA_038406175.1 of Haplosyllis leylae. Classification (NCBI taxonomy): domain Eukaryota; kingdom Metazoa; phylum Annelida; class Polychaeta; order Phyllodocida; family Syllidae; genus Haplosyllis; species Haplosyllis leylae. Next base: position 7,115 of record JBCAUG010712537.1, read on the forward strand.
CGCTATTATCGCTGAGTGTGAACTGGACCTAACGTTCTATTTAGATTTTGACCAACCTAACGTAAAATTTAAAGCTCTTTTAAACGTACCGTCAAAGTCACTGAGTTCAATGAGTTGGATGCAGCTCTATGGCGCAGTTTCTACATAACGTTAAAAAGATCAAAGGTGCCGCTCACAAAAACAGTGACGTTGACGGTACGGGTAAACGAGCCTGTACACTTCGACGGTTATTTGGTCACATTCGTTTGTCAATTGAGAAGAAACTTTCAACAAAAAGCTAATTTATTGACCAAAACAGAGTCTAACATCAGTGGAATTGCACAGTAGTTGGTGTTGAGTGTCTATGGAATGGTTGGTGTAAGCCTTCCAATGTTCTGGGTAGACATGTTCTCGAACATAGATCTTCCAAAGTTTAGTGTTCTCCCAATAGGGATTTTTGTAGAATAAAATATCAGGGTCTCTTGTTGCTCTTGTTGTTGCTGCTGCTGCCGCTGTTGTTGAGTTGGTTGTTGCATGTTTGGTTCTTTGCTCAACGAACCAAGCGGCCCACCAGCCGAATGTCCCTTGCGTCATTATTAAATGGTCGCTCAAAGCGAGGCTCGCGAAGTCGTCGTACTGGGAGCTGAACGGGATCACGAAGCTGTCATTAGACGATAAAGTCTCTCTGCACCATCTCTGCATCAAAATAATAGAATTACCTAGGTTAATGAAATCAATAACAATTGCAGTTTCAATTGCATGTTTTGGATAAAATTTTTATGGTTCCGCGCACACGTTGCGTACTCGAACCATTTGTAGTTGCCAGGAGCTTCTTCGGACAGCATGCTTTTTGTTCTAACACTTTTCAGGAAAATTTTCAGGAAAAAAATTATTTATTTTAGCAGATTTCCCTGACTCAGCATCAAAAGTTGACAGTCTGTCCCCAGCCCCCTCCCTCACACCAGATATAGGGAAATCTGTTTTTTTGCGCAGATTTGGACTCAACATCAAAAGTTGACCCCCCCTTCCACCGGACATAGGGATTTTTGCCGCGGAACCATCTTCAGCCCCGACTGGGGCGCTTCGTTTGTGTGGTCGCCCTGTAGAAGCTCACCTTATCGTCACTGGCTATGATGAAGATCAGCCTATGTTTGTGTTTGTGTCGGAGGTACTCCATGGCGTAGCGGATCTCGGACATGTCCGGAAGGCGGTGTCCGAACTCCTTGCTCTGGTGGAACGCCTGTAGCTTGTCCCCTCTCCGGACATGGACGCCAACAACCATGACGTCATGCGCGTGCAGCCCTGACTGAAACAGGAACAGGAAATGGTGAATATAAATCTCACTGGAACGCTGCATTGAAAAATCCTTTACTTCCGCAAAAGATGACTACTCTTTTTTAAGCTTTTCAGCTTGAGAAGTGTGCCCTCATTCAAACCAGGTTATCTCCCGGGGGTCTTCCTGTCCTGCCTCGGGGTGGGTACCCTAGTCAGGTCTTAGGACAGGACATACCCCCTCGACAGGAAAGCGAGTGATGCTACGGCATGAGCAGTAAGCCTCTTACGGTCAAGTAAGAGGGGGCAGAGACTAGGGGTTACCCCCCACCCCAGGAAAGGACATGGGACCAGAGACCAGGAGGTACCCCGGGAAAGGACCTGGGAGCAGAACCTAGGGACCAGTTAGCATGGGGTACCCCCCTCTCCGCAATGAACTGACAAACAAAGTAAAAACGTTACCTTCTCGTCACTGATAACTGATTGTGCTCTATTTTACATCCATTAGATCTGACACATGACATGTTCTCATTTCAGCAACGCGATTTATTCAAAGTTTTGTCGCATTAAAAAGAAATTTAGGACTGTAGCACGCATTTCAATTGACCTGTATTTGGCAAAAACTACTTGAAAATTAGGAGAAACATAATTGACGCATTATGGTCTGTTTACACTTAACGTCTACGTTTGCGTCAACGTCAATATTTGCACCAACCATAACAGTGTCAGTAGTGACACAAACATTGAACCCGTTCTCTGGGTGTGTGTTTGTGTCACCATTCACTCAATACAAATCTTGAAGCAAATGTTGACGTTGACGCAAACGCAGACATTAAGTGTAAACAGAGCTTTATACTCACGTCAGAATGGCTTTGAATAAACTGGTGTTTAGTTTTGTTTATGTATTCCCTGGCATGCTGCACGTATTCCTCTTTTATTCTCATCTGGTGATACAGGTCGGCGCTACAGTGGTTGAAGTACAAATAGGAGTGCGTGTACCATCCCAGAGTCAAGTTTTCTTGAGGAATTCCTGTAATGAGACGTAGAAATAGGAATGAAGTGCTGATAGGAGTGAGTGTACCATTCCAGAGTCAGGTTCTCTTGAGGAATTTCTGTAATGAGACGTAGAAATAGGAGTAGATGTAGATATAGGAGTGAAGTACAGATAGGAGTGAGTGTACCATCCCAGAGTCAGGTTCTCTTGAGGAATTCCTTTAATCAGACGTAGAAATAGGAGTAGATGTAGATATAGGAGTGAAGTACAGATAGGAGTGCGTGTACCATCGCAGAATCAGGTTCTCTTGAGGAATTTCTGTAATGAAACCTAGAAATAGGAGTAGATGTATATATAGGAGTGAAGTATAAATTGGAGTGAATTTACCCCCTCAGACAGGACCAGAGGATAGTCACTGTTTGGGAATTGTATCTACTTTCTGTGAACGTTACCTTGCATGATGCTTGGATCGTAGTCCACTGGTTTACTGTGTATGGGCTTCCAGCCTTTAGGTTGCTCCATAAACTCCATCTTCAGATATGGAAACAATTTCAGCATGTCCGCCATGCCTTTCCCCCAGATGGCGATGCGTCCGAAGTAGGTCGCGACACCGTACGTCGAGGCGTACCAGAAGATCAGGTTACCCAGTCTAGCGTACCCACTCCGGTAGATGTACAATGGCCTCGTTTTGGCTGTTGTATTCCCCTTTTGAAGAAATACGTACATTCAAAAATGTGTTGTGTTGGTCCCTTCCGGGAGCCACTGTCAACCCGCCGTGAGTTTGAAAGCCATGGCGGATTTCCCATTTATTGTTGTGTACCAGAGAATCTAGGACTAGGTACTCATTTTCCAGACGACAGGAGCATTAAGGCCTGTTCACATCAAGCGTCACTACGTAACTTTGACGGACGACACCTTTGATCTGTTTGACGGGCAGTGTTATGGGCAGAATGGGTTGCATACCCATTTGCCCGTCAACGTAGCGTTTTTTACGTCGACAGTAACGTTGACGCTTGGTGTGAACAGGCCTTTAACTCTATCCTGAAACTTTTGGTCCGTTAAAGGTCCATCCACACCACGCGGGCCCGTAACATTGATACGGGAAGTATGGATAAGCAATCCGTTCTGGTCGTCCCACTGTCCGTCAAAACTGATCAAAGGTGTCGCTCATAAAAAGACGACAGTGACGGTGATGGTGACACCGAGCAACTTTGTCACCATCACCGTAACATTCACGGTCGGCACCTTTGATGTTTTTAACGGACACTGTGACAGACAGAATAGGCTGGATACCCACTTTACCCGCCAACATAAGGGGATTCGTAACGGGATCGTTTGGTGTGAACCAAGCTTACAGGGCCCTACGCCATATCCGCTGTAGATCCGTAATGGTTCGAACTTTATACACAATTGTCTGAGATTTATTTCTAGTTCTACATTTGGCGAAGTTCTTTAGGTACAAACTGCCAATATATTTTCCCCTTTCCCTACTGTACTAAAATAAAACCATGGTTTTAAATGTTCACGATATTCATCCGCTGATGAAACGTTACCTTCTCATCATCCGTCGCGTTTAATCCGAGATTATCGTTTAATCCGAGATTATCGTTGGATTTTTCAAGACTGTTATTTTCGTGTAGGTTCTTCACGTTTGTATCTTGTTCTTGTTTTTTCGTCTCGTTCTCCTCCCGATGATGCTTCTGTTCAGGTTCATTTTTCCGTTTGGCACCGTTTTCTAGTTTGGCACCGTTTTCTAGTTTTGCACCGTTTTCTAGTTTGGCTCCATTTTCACCGTTTTCTAGTTTGGCACCGTTTTCACCATTTTCCCGTTTGGCACCGTTTTCATCGTTTTCTAGTTTGGCACCATTTTCATCGTTTTCTAGTTTGGCACCGTTTTCATCGTTTTCTAGTTTGGCACCGTTTTCATCGTTTTCTGTCTCATTGCCGTTCAAAACCTTTAAACCGCTTTTTTCTTTGTTCTCTGACTCGGCGTAGTAATTGTAGTAATAGTCAACGTCGTCGTTTTCTTTTACGTCATCTTTTCTCAACGTTCCTTCATCACGTTTGACGCTGAGATTTTCGACGTTACGTTTTATCACACTTTGGTGCCAGTAAATCTTCTGCAAGAAAAGAAACCCAACATAGTTCAAGATAATCCCGTAAAATATAATCTTCAAACATCGGCTCATGGCGATGATGATATTTTGAAAAACACCTCTTTTTTTCAAAAAAAAAGGTTACAAAAAAGATCATAATTTAATTAGTGATTTTTGAACGAAGTGGGACGGTGGGTTGAACAGCTGTGGAAAACATAAAAAATTAATTGAAGAATTTATCGGAATCAATACAGTGTTATGAACGCCGGATTGTGCTAAATGTCAATTAGAATGAGCTTTATTCGTCCAGTGAACAAGATGCTGAAGATTTGATTGACATAATGATTTTTTTCCCTTTTTTATGTGTTTTTTTTGTTGTGAAAATTGTTTACAAATATTTATCTTCCACTTTACTCAAATTTTTTTTTGTTTTAAAAAATTAACTTTGTTCGCTTTAAGAACGTGTTCATTCGGTTTTACCCTCGGCCCTGCTCTCCATGGGTTATAAAGTTGTATTCAAACGGAACGAATGACTCGTTGTCTCAGCAAAAAATATCATAATTTAGTATTTTTTTGAAAATATTCAATTTTAAAATCTAAGTTGCAGTGGATAATGACACAGTCAACAATTCTGAAAGATAGATCTAATTTACTTGTGGAGTCTGTAATTTGCAAAATATAGTGACATAAAAAGGCAACTTAAGGTCATGAGATATTGGTCATTTCACTATATTTTCTTAAAGAATTTACAAACTAAATTTCCTTTAGAACTTTGGTTGTGTCATAATCCATCCACCGAAGCATAAAATAGGAATAGATTATTTTCTGAAAAAGGTGTTCTACCGAGACAGCAAGTCATTCGTTCTGTTTGAACATAACCCGTGCTTTCAAAACCTGTGCATATTACCAAAAAGGGTTTGGGGACAAGTATGTTACATAATTTTAGACGAATTCGAGGCTCAAACAAGTACCCCACACTTCAAATTGATTTTATTGCTCTTTACCGATATCCTGCAATCTGCTGCATGGGTGCAAAAAGCCAGGTGATGAAATCTGTGCTTTTTGTGAATCACGATAGATTACTTACAAAAATTCGAAGATCGATTTCAGAATCGAAACGTCTCCATTAATAACCTGATCGATTTTCTACTGAATTTTTGTTATGTCATTGATACCCACGGTCTGTTACATCGAGTTTTTTTTTCTGACTAACTTTAGAAGACTGTTATAATCAATAAAGTACAAGAACACATCTCCATTAATAAATAACCTCATTGATTTTGTACTGAAAGGATATGTCATGTCATCGATACCCAGAGTCTGTTACATAAAGTATTTTTCCGGATGAGTTTAAGATCAGGGGTCGGGAGCGTAGCCGTTTGCAAAGACGAGTGGATGAGCGCAGATGAGTGCAAACAACATGGTTGTGCTAAAAAGTGATTGCAGGAAACTTGTGCATTCACAAAAATGCACTAATATGAGCAAATTAAAGTTTCTTGCAATCAACTTTTTGGTTTCTATTGCAATATTAATCTCAAATAACTTAATCTCAAATATGAGATGCATTTGGCTAAATTATAAATACCAATAAATTTTGGTATATTTGTAGATTGGGCCATAATTTTTTCACCTTCATTGAAGTTGATATCAATAATGGCTCAGCACAAAAACTCAAAATATGCCATAGGTT
>JBCAUG010712548.1:0-13145 GCA_038406175.1 Haplosyllis leylae
ATGGACAACTGACATGCAGAATGCATTGCTATTTGTCAATGGGCCACCATAATGCACTGCAATTGACCACAGTTCAACTTGGTTAAAGAGGTTAACAATACAGCTGGTGGACAGTGAAGCATAACTCTGTGTTTTGACGAGAGTTTTATGTCACAACATGTCACAAGTGGGTACAGCAACCTTAAAAAGATGTTGCGTCGTTGAACGTTTGCATTGCTCGCACGTAAATGATGTCATGGCAGCATTCTGTGTAAACAAAATCCAACCAATGACTGCAGCTTAAAGTAGACTTATCATAAAAGTCCCAAGGCCAAAATACTATGGATCCACTCTTTCAATCACTAAAACTATGGAATTAGCTTACTGAACGTGTTGCTTGGGGTTTTAAACAAAAATTCCAAAGCTCTTCATACTATTATAAGATATTTGAAAATCCAAGCAAAAGCTGATCACCATAGTTTAATTGAGGTTACCTTTAGTAAATACGATTTTAATAGCAGACCAATCATTGCAACTACAATTGCAACACCATTTACAATAAGTTCCATTTCATTTGCAATACAAAAGCACGGAACCAACGCTTTTACATTCAGAAGAAAATGACTTTGAATCAAATAAAAAGTATGAATGAATTAGTACTTTTTCTCCGCAAAATAGATTGCATGCAGAGGAAATTGAAAATTTATTTTCAAGTGCAACTTAAATATTTTATCAGAATCTTGCATTATTACTTTAAAATTTGATTCGCGTCATCAAAGAAAGGAAATAATACAGATTACTGGAACATTCAATTTGCACTAATTTGCCTAGCAACTTTGAGTGAATGTTATGGTTTTGAGCAAGCAGTTAATAACGTTTCCAATAGACCATAGTTTTCTAGTATTTCACGAAGGCAATTCTGGCAGATCTGACAGATTTAGAAGTAGATTTCTACCATGTGCTATTGTTGGTGTTAATTAATTATTGAAGCTAAAATATTGTAGCAATGATCAGTAATCTTAAATAGTTGTTACCTGTAAAATTTAACCCGTGATATATAATTCTTAAAATGACTATTTATGTCTATCAGATCTGACAGATCTGTCACATTTCCTTATCGTGAAAACCTCGAATGTCTCAGAAATTTTCTTGGTATTGTATTGGTCGTTTAAGACGAACACTAAAAAAACTACATTCAAATTCTTAAGTAGATTCGGGAATATTTTTCCAGTGTTAATTTTCAATAAATAATTGTCATCCAACTCCAACACATTTGATAATTAAATGACAAAATGAACCAATTTGTCTTTTCCTCTGAAATTGAAGACAGCGCAATGGCAGGCTAATTGATTGGTTTTAAATGCAAAGTTATAGATTTGAAGATTTAATTATATTCATTGACGAGATCGATGTCTTATTTCAAACTGCCGAATTGACGTTTTACATCAATTACTATATAACGTAATTCTTGATTCTGAAACTGTATATAACACGTGACAAATCTCAAAGTCGTACAAATGCAATGAGACGGAGATCAATGTGTCGTTATTTCAATCTTCAAAATTTGGTTATTTCTATTACAAACATAATACATTTAATTATTGCTTGCGAAATACAAAAATTGATCAGCCACTTTCTGGGCGTGATGAGGACTAGAAAGCCGTGAAAGATGATGCTATGACCTTTTAGTTGCCAAGTCTGTTTCCATTCCAAATTGAAATGACAATTTTCTTTTTTAAAATATGCCATGATGTGACAACCTTATTAATGACTCGCACTTGGGAATATTTGTGCAATTAAAGTTCCATTAAGTTTTGACACTCATGGTTAGTTGTTTGCCAAATTAATCATATCATACAGCCACTTCAATGTAATGATGCTTTGTTACAACAATGCCATTTTTATCTCATGAAACGGTTCAAATTATCACCAAATAAACTTTTTTCTTTTGTTCTGTTGGGATGCGTGGGCTGTTTTATTCATGTATTCGCCTCTAATGAGATATGAATCTACACTACTGACTATCACTGGTTTAGAAGTCTGAGTTTAGAAGACTGTTACCATTTTGAATCTTTAACAAATTTAGGAAGTCATACTTTCTTGATTCTAGGCCGAGATCCAAGCCGAGAAAGTGAACTGGTGCATGAAAAAAACTTAAGTCAAAGACCTCCCAAGTAGTACATGTTTGGTTGGCACAATTGGATAAGCATTAGCTGTACAAACCAGTACATAGTCAGTGTTGTGGGTTGAATTCCCACCAGAGGCAACATTATTTGTTGCTGAAACTTTTAAAAATACCTCGATGCAACTTCAGGCTTAACATGTATATTTGATCTAATCATGAAACACTTAAGTTTTTGGTGAAACTTTTAAAATATACATTTTCAGCCTTAAAATGTATATTTTATATTATCGTGAAAAACTCGATTACCACTCAATTTACGCCACCACTTTGATTTTGATGTTATTTAAATTAAAACAAATTCCAGGTAACGAACTATATCTTAACTCTTCCTAAATGCTGTCTGAAGTCCAAGCTTGTAATATCATAAGCACCAGCGGCATGTCAACTTGTTTTAAGTGAAATCATTACACTCATTTGATGAATGAGAAACAAGAAATTTAATCTTCGTTATTGTTGGAATGAAAACAAGTAATTAATTTTATGGATATTTATTCCAGTGTTTAGTCACTCGAAACTGTTTCTTTTCTTCATTTCCATTACTTCGCCGTCAACACTTTGTATAATTGAATGACAAAACAAACTTGTTTATTCCATTTCTGAAATTGGAATGTACGAATTAAGGTTTATTTGATTGATTAGACTGGAAGCAAGTCACCATCTATGTGACAAATAATGGAATCAATTCTGTACTTTTGTAAAAGATAGGTCTGCGGGTGTCATAAATTTGGTGTCACGACACATTACCCAAACAAATATTTTAGCTATGCTTACCTGAAAGCCACCGGACTTATTCAATGTTAAGAATTGCATTGCTGACTAACTGTAAGGTTATCACTCTGTAAGGTTTTCACGATACGTATTTCTGTCAGATCTGACAGATTTAGAAGTGGACTTCTACTCCTTGCTATTGTATGTGTTAATTATTTGATTAAGTACACACAATCTAGCAAGTACTGGAAATAGTAAATAATCCTTCCTTTCAAAATTTAAATTGCGATAATTCTTAAAATTGCATTTTATTTCAGATTTGCTTATCGTGAATAACTCGACTGTGATAATCGAATTGCTTCCTCAAACACTCAAGAATTCACATCATTCCATCAATTGTTTAGATCAGGTGAAAATCACATTGACTAATACATGAGTGCAGCTCATAAATATGTCTAACCTTGGCTCAGAAAGTATGTCGCTTCAATAAAGAAGAAGAACCGTATAAATCAAATGAACTCCGGCAGGCATCAATATTTAACGTATCTTCTCAATAATTCACGGACTAATTGTCCAATTCTTAGGTTATACAGGAATTTACAGCACAAGAGACCAGGTATAGTGTTAATTATGAAAGACGACTATCCACGAAAACGATCGGATAATTGGACACGGATGTATTCAAAATCCCATTAAAAACAGCACACCATAAATTGGATATGATGTACTTTTAGTGCTAGTTTATTTATTCATTGCTTAATTCACTGCTTAACAGACTGTGTAATCCATCTTGTTGGCAGTAAAAAAGCTTATTAACCTAAGTCCTGATTACCCAGCTGATAACTTAAATTGTTAATTCACCCTATCTGTAGTGTGTCGATGACGAAGTACTGTAAACATTGTTAGCCAAAAAGATAATGGGTTTTGCCAGGTCCCATTTTACTTGTGATGTGGTCACGATTGACATTTTGCTTTTCTTGGCGGTCATTCAGCTGCTGAGACGTACTATTACCACGTTTGCCTGACAAAAAGTACACAACGTGTGACATTTCACGAGAGAACGATATGATAACAACAAAGGGCAATCAAAATCGATCTTGTCACGCAAGCGTATTTTATTACTTTCTACCTTTACTATTGACTTTACCAATTTCTGTATTTTAGATTTACCCTGAACGCAAACAGGAGTAAACAACCTGGCAGTCAAGTGCCAATACATTTTGTCTTGTTTCTCCAAAGATTGCTGGCCAGAAATGATGAGATACACATTTTCGTCCTTTTTGTGACAAATACGGCTTAAAATGTTAATGAAAAGTCAGGGGTCATTAAAACTAAATGACGTCTATTTGTCACCTAGTTGTCTTACTTTATGTAAGGCAACATTTAGTTAGTTTTAAAATAAATAAACTTGAAATATTAGCGGCAATTTAAACGTTCCCACAAATCATGCATTGTGTTTGAAGTTGCAAAGCTTTTAGATTGTCGAGAAAACGAAATCAGCTACAGAAAAGGTCTAGAAAGACATGTGTTTATGACTATTACATATATACGACTTCGTAAAAAGTCACAACAGGCTGGGTAGTTGCCAGGATGTAACGTCATCATGGTGGCATTCTGTGTGAACAAATTCCTACCAGTAACTGAAACCTAAAGTAGACCTACTTATCATAAAAGTGCTAAGGCATTCTCCCAAATCTTGCAGTCACACCAAACTAATCACTAAGCTCACACTAAACGAGCCAGCAATGAAACTTGTAAATGATCACGTGATGACGTTGGGCAAATATTGCGGCGTATTTTTTTTACGAACAAGTGTCCACCAATCACTGCACGCCAAAGTAGGCCTACTTGCCGTAAATGGGCCAGATATCCAGTTCTAATTATAACTAAACTGGTTTCAAGGAAATATGTGCAAATGTCTGTCACTACATGTCGTTCTTTTTCAATTCAAGATAAATTTGTACCTTCCGGCTCATTGGAACTTCTTTGGATCTTCATCAGAACTACCTATCAATCAACTCTTGATACATTCTGCATTCAATGTTCATCTGTACACAGAGCATGACATTACTTTTTTGCAACAAAACTGAACCTCCCTGAAGATGTAAGAAAGATTACATTGCCTATCCTTTGTTCGTCAGCGATCCTGTCAATCATTCGATCCCAAAATGATATAAATTTTGTCGTTGTTCGTCAGGAGAGACGATAGAAGTTCGTAACTACGCTACAGGTTTGTTTTCATCTAGGCCCCATCTGCACATCGGTCTAATTTGACAGATTTGAGACAAAACAGTTCCTTCCTCAAGAGAGTGATTTATCTTAGTCTCTGTGTTTAAGCTTTACCACTCAAGACGGAAGAGTTTATCCGTTCAAAGTTGAGTAGACCTTGATGTTTATGAAGGCCAAGTAAATACCAAGCACTACAAATAAGAAGTTCTTTCGGATTTATTTATCGTTTCTCTGACTGATCATTAAATCATTCAAATTATGTAATCAGCGTCTTCAATACATAGACGTGTAGTGTTTTGGTTACTCTTGAAATGTTCTGGATTGCTAAAACACATCATAATCAAGGATATTCTTTTGGGTATTATAATGGGCTCTTCATGTGGAAGCGGAATACATAGAGGTACACGAATTAATATAGCACAAGGGTTGTAAATTACCGCTTTCATGTTCAAGCGAAACCGTCGTTAAACACCCACTCGAGTCCTAATGTATCTCTAAATAACTGGTAATTGGTTAAACATGCCTGTTATCATTTCTAACCTTTTATACATCAAAATGACAGGCAATTTGTCTTACATCAGATTTACATAGCGAAATAAATACGCCGGTCAAGTTAAGTAATTCTGTTTTGGGTCTTTCAAAAAGTTACTTAGGGCTAGCCTGTCCAGTCGACAGTAAGTTTTCATAACGTATTTTGGGTATAATTTGCGCCAAATTGAATTCATTTCGCGTCTACACTATCCAAGAACCGAGAACAAACGAATAATATTCGAGTTTTTCTACAATTCGTGATTTTATGTCAATCCTGGCAGAATCCTACCAGCAGCGACACCAATGGTTGCCACTCATTAAATATCGATGGAGATGGTGTATGGGAAGGGATATGCTGTCCTGGTCCTGGCGGGGGAGGGGTACCCTTGTCTGAGGAACTGACTGGGGTATCCCCTCCCCTCCCACCCCACCGCTAGGACCAGGACAGAGGTACCCTTCCCTCCCCTCCCCTCTCCTTGCAGGAAAGAACCTGGGACCAGAAATCAGGGACCAGTGAACAGGAGTACCCCTCCCCTTCCCCCATGGGGGAAAGGACCTGGGACCAGAGAGCAAGGACCAGTGAGCAGGGGTACATCCTGAACTGACAAACAAAGTGAAAACATTACCTTCATTCGTAGATCTACTTCGTACGCAGGCGGTAACAAAAATCAACTATGTCAAATATTCTTGAAAACAAATTTCACACGGGCCTTGAATATTACAATAGAGCTCGTTGACCTTCATGCAACTTTAACGTAGCAATGTCGTTTCGCTACCGACATTTGATGAGTTTTCGTGGACAATGTTACAGTGGCTTGTTTGTCTGAATATCATAAAAGATCATCATTGGTTACGAAACAAATGAAACAAAAGGCACAGTTTGTAACAGATGTTAGTTGCTTTGTTCTTTTGTAAGTACTTATGTATGCGAAATTACACGCATGAATTAAGTTTCCAGTTATTGACTAATGTTGAACGAACAATACATTTAAGAAATCAATCTTGCGGCATTGAGCACTAGACTGTTCGTAATATGCAACGCAATTGGACTGTGATTTGATTTCCAGATGTCAGTTATGAACGAAGATTCTTTCTATAAGATTTCGTTCGTCATTTATTTTGCTTTAAGATGAAAAATGACTTTTTCCTTTTCTCTTCCTTTCCAATTTACTCGTACCTTATTGAATTTACGCTGCTATCAACTGGATAGAGTTTATTAAAGCTGTTCGCTTGGAAGACTTTCTATGCACACAGAGTACCGAAGCAGCCTTTGCCATCAATTGTTCTGACTGTTTAATGGTGGTAACAGACACAACGTAGTTTCTACCTTTAGTAAAACAACGTTCACACAATGTAGACCATATCTCTTTCCATTTTAACACCCATCTCAAGTATCAGTGAAAATTTACCTTTTCATAGCTCTAAACACAAAAGACAAAAATGAATTTACTTGTGTCTTAGTTATTATGGAAAGTTGGAAGTCGAAGCATCTTGGACTTTTCGGAATAATTATCACATGCTATTTTTCCTTTCCATAAAATCGTACATTATGCCAGTAATTACATCCCCTGCAGTTTATCATCAAGTTATGGCTATTCGCGGGTGAACATAATCCGAATTATTGTTTTCAAGATCTGCTCATAAGTTTTCAAACTTTCTACATCTTAGACTAAGTTGCGTAACATCAAAGGCTCAAGATCATTTCGTGCATAGTTTCGTTGCGCAAGCTCTCTTTTGAACATGAAATGTTACATTTAGCAGAACTGATCCAACTCCTTATTCAACTCTAAAGAAATCTTATGTATTGTCACTTCAAATAATCCACTTAAAATACGTGCTGCTAATTTCTGTCGGAGTCAATTAAACGTTTTCTAATTCCTGGCGACAGGTATTATTCTCTAAATTCTAAACAGCCATCAAAGTTTCTACAGCGAATTACTTATTGGGAATCTAAATTTTTTTCGCTTAATTGAAAAGCGGTGGAATACATGTATATCACATGCTGTTGTAATGCACATTAAATTACGCAAGAGTAGAATGCATTTTACACCATCTTACTGCCGAGTGAATATACCTTCTACGTTGTTCATTTTCTTCAGCAAAAAGGCCCATTACAAGTCATCAGAGACTCGACACAGGCCGAAAATCCTGTAGTATATAGTGTGAATAAATGAGATGTGTTAATATCTCAAGAGAGTAGTGCAGACTAGGAAGTGTAGTTTTCAGACATTTTCAGACTTAATTAAGGTCGTTATTGGCCTTTAGTTATCTCACAAAATAATTTCACGGCAATACATTCAGGAATACTTCGTTCTTTCGAGAAAAAAAAACTGAGGCAATTCTTCATTTAAGACTGGCGCAAGGCAACCATTGTTTGTTTGAGCCCATATTTCGCGATGCTTGTGGGACTGCGAGTGACGTCATCCATGCGTTTTGACATTTGGGAGGTGATACATTTTTTCACATGGACTAGATAGATCTATCATTCCAGATCACAAAAGTGCCTCTTTGAGTTTAGAATTTTACAGTGCTATGATGTTGACCATGAGGTTATTTATTTACTGACTTTATCCTTGACTTATAATGTGTACCCTTGGTCTGTGCATTGTGAATGATGCGGAAATAACTAATGCTTTTCAACTATCTTCACTTTCGCGATACGAAAACAGTAGCTTTTCTACCATGAAACCAACTTAGCGCCAGGTACATACGTCAAACAGTGAATACAATACTAAAATATCCTTTCATTGCGCCTCATGCAGAATGTCCCATGTGAGATAGTTGATGGCAGATATCTTAATAGATCTAGTTAATGGTACATTACAATAGACTCTCCCACCTTCCTCTGGCATCCTGTGAGTTTTTACTGCATCCCTATTCCAATTTCATACACTGATATAAAGGCAACATTCATGTCATAATTAGCGATAAATTAACCTGAATATTTTCATTTGTGGTTAGAAAAGCTAATCAATTTACTCATTGTACCAATTAGAATGACAGTAATGAATTACACTTCAGTGTTCGGCTGCAATGAGGTGAATGTGATTAAAAATTAAAGCGGTTATTGCATTCAACCATTTGTTTGGAATCGCACACAAAGATTAAATTAATCGAAAGCATAACTCTACATTTCTTTGAATTGCAGACCGCTATCTGCGTAAATGATAATTTAACCGTAAGATAAGAGACCAAAGTGTCAATTCGACAATTAATTATATTTACCTGATCATTAACATACGTTTGTGATGGATATACTGTAATTTTCCTGAAAAGAAAATTACTGTTGTTCCTGAAAATACGCAATGATAGTTAGGAAACGTGACCTCTGGAAGATGGAAGAAGCTGCCTTGTTTGACCCTACAATGCTAAATATGAATGAGAATAAAACCTTCTGGCAGATTTGTGATTTTCTTTACAGATGCGGTTGTTTCCTGTTCATCGGTTTCCAACTCATTGAGATTTTGAATAAGTATTCAAAATTTTGTATGTTTGGTATTTCCCTTGTTATCGAACCAGATTCCAAATACCAAGCATACGAATCATTCCTTTCCGCAGACAATGACTCCACCAAGTCCATATTTTATCTCTAAAATAGGCTCCTGACACTTAAAATAATTTACTTGATCGTCCGCAGAAGTAAATATAAATTCCCCAAACAAATTGTCTTTCCAGTCCATTAGGTCATGTCAGTCCATATCTACCTACAAACGGCACAAAGTCAATGTATTATGCAAGTGGCCGAAAGGAAAACAAAGTAAACTGTGGGGAGTGAAAGGAAATTTCATGAGTGAGTGCTTAAGTGAAGGAGGAGGAAAAAGGAAAAGGCCATTTTTCATTCAGAGGGAAACTGGGCGTGGGTTGAATTGACTAGTCACAAGTTTTCACTTGATTTGCCTGCAACTCCAAAATCAAATATCTTCTCCTTAGAAGGTAATAAATCATATCACAAAGGACCCATTCCTGACTGCTAATTCGGTGCTGGACAAGGACTAGGCAACCCAAAATAGTACCACACACAACGCTGTCAATCTGAGTCAATTTTCAGGCTGCATAGAACCTGTAAGTATACCAATATTTTGCGTGCTAAATAACAGTATTTCATTTGCCTGATTCCTGATAAGAATTTATGTTTCCCTCCTTCGTAGTTCTAAAAATAAGTACACTAACAGTATCTTTTCCTTACCTGTTAGATGGGAGATTTATCGCTTAGGGATGAGATGGCGGTGCCTTACGCAGATACAGTATCCCCGCACTTGTAAACACTATTTAGCGATAGTACTCACGCAGTTAATATCGCTGTTGGGGTCTTTTAAGTCAGTGAATAATTGATATGTTCACAGCTAGATTAAGTGACAAGTGAGGCACAAAGAAGAAATCCAAAGGGTCACTAATAATTAACAACATTTTCGTGGAAAGATTCAGGTACCAAAGAGCTCAATGGTAATAGGATTATACATGCAGGTGCCAACGTCACTTGGCGTTAATTTCTTGAAAATGAAACGACACGTCATTATTAAAATGTGTCAATTTAAGCATCTGGCTAAAATCCAGGATGAGGAAAGTAATGTGAGCCAGAAATGAAAGTTGTCTGTTTAATTTCCTATGTTCAGAATTTTTAGTCCACTCAATAGGCAATCGATACTACTATTTTCAACATTTGACGACTAAATTCCACCATAGTTTTAAAAACCTATGGTTGTCGATTTGTCACTTGCTTTCATGCAGTGATCATTGGATTCACTTGGGAGTATTTCACCAGCTTCACTCTACAAGGATTAGCAGGCACTAGTGGTTGTTTTTTTTTTGCAACTTCCATATCGGACAATTGTAATAAATTTTGCCGTGGTGTGCAAAGAGCAAAATTTTAACAACAGAAAAATGAGCTGCTCAGTCGGTCTTGACTACCTCTTCTACTGACATTTCTTTACAAAGTTGACATTGATAGTTTTAAAAAGTTTCAGCAAAAAAAAAAAGTTGCCCCCAGTGGGATTTGAACTCACAACACAACCATCAATGGATTAGAAGTCAGATTCCATTCTACTCTGCCACCCAGACATACTTTGAATAGAAGATCATCAAATAGAACTTTGTTTCATGCTACATGTCATTTTTGGACTTGGATTATTTCTAGATTCAATAGAGCATGACTTTATAATGATCTGACAATCCGAGAATGGCAAGGAATAACAGATTGGCAAAGTTGGATCAGTATTAGACTTCTAATCCAGTGTTTGTTGGTGTTGTGAGTTCCAGATTTGTGTTGAAAACGAAAACCTCAAATATTTCTGCTACCAACTATTGAATCTTGTACCTTTCTTATTACAACTTTAAATTCTAAAAATTGATAGATTTAAACAGTGATATCTCAAAGTTATAGGTCTGTTGGCATTTTACTGTGAGCGAGTGCTGACAGGAAATTGTTCTATTTATGTTGAAAATAAATTAACGTTGTCTCATTTAAAACATTCAGCCGGAAACAATCTTCACGAAGAAAACAACAATGCGCATTCTGAGCAAGCAGTCACAGGGGAAGCAGACAGCCACAAAAGGCTTTTGTAGCTTGCTGTAAGTAAATGAGAAGGTTCCTTATCACAGGAGAACAAAATCTACAGAGAAAGGTAACCCTAATATACAATTAAATAACAACTATCTGTGGCCCTGGAGACCACGGTCCATGAATATTTTATTCAGAAGATAACCAGGGAGGCTCATCCAGTTTGCCAGATATTCCTTCTTCAGGATTACAAATACTCGTATCACGAAGGCGTATGGCTTTCTGAGTTTAGAAATAGTAAATAACAATATGTAATGGCGATTTTTGACTTCTAAGAATTGCTTTATTTTATTGTATTTAAAAAAGGTTTCAAGGAAAGAGCACATCATTTTGAAATCATTCTAAATTATGCAGACTGGCACAGAATAAGAATGATTCACAACAATTTTTAATACAAACAGGTTCCAGATTTTAGAAGAGATACATTCAGTGAACTACATGTTTCATCCCCAAATAAAACATCAGATCGAAGAAGGTTTTAAAAATTTTAAAATATTATCAAGTAACATGTCAGTAAGGGGAAAGCTTGTAGATTACAGTTGACTGTATTGGTCAATGACATAGGTTTTGAAAAAATACTGTGACTTCATGAATAGAGCAGAAATGCCCCAATACAACTGAGTTATTATGCAGAAAAAGAAAACCAGATACCACCACCTTCTGATCATTTACCATAATGTCCTCTGGTGGATAGAATTCTCCAATCGACAGAATATTCTAAAATGAAAAAACCACAAAAGGACATATCTTCTTTATGTAAGTCATCCAAAAATCCTTTAATAATGCTTCCTGTGGCCAATGAAAATCGGCCGTTGAATGTTGCCTATTCATTTAAAATATCTGTAAGAGGCAATTCCACAAATAGCCAGGTTCGTAATTGCGTAACCCAAGCTCAAAAAAGATGGTAGGTCGAATCTTAATTTCAGATATGAAATATGACCAGAAATAGGAGCAATGGATATAAATTACCCCCAGACACAAGTCGGATGTAATAGATGCTGAAGCCAAGTTGTGTTAATAGTGTTCGGCTTATGTTCCACAAATAGCATCTTCATCATGTTGCCTTTTGGTTGTTATTGCAACTCAAATGTAAATATCTACTGGCTTAGACAGTAGACCATCCTTGTTATCATTGCGCGACAATTATTAAAACTGAACAGAGTATTACTTAAGGTTACATTAGCCTTATTTATAGTACTACTGAATAATAATTCAGTAGTGGATCCTGTGGTTGACAAGGGGATTCTGTTCTCCCAATGCCCCTCTGTAAATATAGATCAAGAAAAAAATCAGCCATGGGTTGATTCATTGGAAACTAAAGCATTGGTAAAAGGGGCATTGACACAAACACACAGAAGCACAGCAAATCAAAACGTCACATCGACAGCCTTGTTTTACTGTTCAAAATCATAAAACATCATGTTAGAACAGCCATCACTCAACCCACAAAGAACACAGTGATATGGCATCGGTCCGATTTACAGAGACTAAAAGCTCTGCAGAGGAATCACAACTGCGTAATATTGGACATCATTGGAGACTTATAAATGATTCATTATTCTGCAATACATTATAAATAACAGGCTGTAGACGTTAAATAAACATCCGTTATCAAAAACCATGCTTGTTGTGACTCGTATAAATCTACCGAGCACGTAATTCATTTCCGAATGAAATGTTTTTGTTGCCAATGGTAATCAGTTGTTTTGTTTGTGTTAGAAACTATTCTAATTCCATTAAAATTTCACTTAAATTATTGTTTGTTGTATCGAATTTTGTGACACATCGTCAATAGTTTTCTGGAATAGAACGGTCTACCAGAGAGATATATGGGCCACTATGGCGGAGTAATTACGTAATCCCCCCATTCAGGGGATTCCGTAATCACTCCCCCATAGATGGCCCTTTGAACTTTTGGTGACCTTTGGCTGAAAAATTACATAAATATTTGAACTT
>JBCAUG010712570.1:0-13144 GCA_038406175.1 Haplosyllis leylae
ACCCGAACTATTCGAGTTTCAGCCCTGTTCTCTAAATACTATACTATACTAATACGTGTCGTGTTACTCCTAGCATTTACTGAATTTGTTGTGCATGACAATTCTTAAGCTAGTGGTGGATCCAGGATTTCCCAGATAGGGGGGGTCGCTTACCTCCAAGGTGGGGGCGCCAACCTATTATTTGGCCAAATTGTGCCAGAAAACTGCATGAAAATGAAAGAATTTGGACCCAGAGGGGGCGGGTGTCCCTGGCGACCCCCTTAGATCCGCCACTGTAGGCGAATTAAAACCTCAAAGCATGTCTTTGGAAGCATGAATCACGCTCAGAAGGCTTGTAAAACTTCCACTAAAAGAGGCTTAAAGTAATGTTTCATGCGAAACATCGAAGCAGAGTTAGGTTTTGGAATAAATATTTGGGAAGCTCTTTGCTATTAATCGTCAGTTATGTTCACTGACAAGAGAAAAACTATACAGACTCAAATCTACTCTGTACTTATGCACAGATTGGATTTATGTGCGTGTCCATGTGTTTTGTGTCTGTGTGTGTTTGAGTGTGCGTGGGTGTGCATGTGCATGTGCGCATGTTTGTGTGTTGTGTGTGGGTGCGTGTGCGTTTGCTATGTGCGTGTTTGTGTGTGTGTAATTACTTTAGGACCAAGGTTGTACTCTGAATACGTACGGCAATTGTTGTGTATCTTCAGGGTCTTTTACAAGCAGGACTTTTTAAATCTAATCATTTCAATTTTCCGGATATTACTCTTTTTCTCATTTGATGAGATTGTATTTTATTTCCCTAATTTAAATACTAAACTTGACAGGGAATACAGGGCCATTATAGTGGAATTAAACTTTGATGGTATCAACTAAAAATTTATTAAAATTTTTTTTGGCAAAGCAATATGCTACTTCCACATGTGCTCCATTAATATATCAGTACTGGAGGAGGGGTGGGGGTCTGATAAGTAACTCTTCACGCTTATACATGTATTGCGCATGAAGTATCTGCAGCAAAAAAAAAAAAGCAAACCGTTCATTTTTCAAGTTTTGTAAGATTGTGCTTAAACTTACAAATGAATTGTTCGGAGTCTCAGGGAAGAGATGTGTTACAAGTCATATTGACATATTTTGAGTTAAAAATATCATAAATCATATCCAGGAAAGGACTTATTTGACATTCGGGTTTTTCGCGATACAAGCTTCTGTCAGATTATCTGACAGATCTCTACAGAGGGAAGAGCAAAAAAAAAACGTCAAAAATTGCCCCCAGTGGGGTTGGAACCCAGGACCTCTGGTGTGGTGATTTTAACCGACCCCCCCCTTTTTTTAGGACCCCCGAGGACCATTTTAACTGTTGTGAGTGGGGCCCATTTTTCATAAATGTTGACTTTCTTCCAATTAAATTATTATTAAAGTCATAATGTTTGATTCTTTAGTATATTTAATCAAAAGGCAACTTATTTAAAAAATAAAATAAATTTAATATGATGAATTTCTATGTTTTTTGTAGATAAAAGTCAAAATTTATGTTGTAATTAATATATAAAATCTGTTAAAAGTAAAAACTATAATAATTATTATAATTATTTGGAAGAATTATCACTCCTGATTAATTATGTGTCATTTGCAAGAAAAATTTCCAATAAGTGTTTCATATTTAATTGAAAACATTTCTATCGGGGGAGAAGGTAAAAGGGGAAATGGTGCATTGGGCTGAGGGCTCAAGTGTCAAGGGGAGCAGCCAGCAGAGTTGGACCTCTGGCCCTAAGGTTAACGGAGGGGGCTCATTATTTTCAGGAGGTTGACTATGTAAAATAGGGGGGGGGGTCAGTAAATGATATTACACCGGATCATCACTCCAATGCCTTACCAACTGAGCTGGGCAGGAATCTGTTGGGCAGGAAATTTCTAGAGTGAGCTTTATTTGTTTCATGCACTACTTCACATGTTGGACTTTGCTCATTTCTAGAATCAGTAGAGCATGACTTTATAAAGGCCTTAATTATTCACAAAGACAAAAAAATAGTGATTTTGCTCAGTTGGTAAAGCATTTGAGTGATGATCCAAAGGTCCTGGGTTCCAACCCCACTGAGGTAATTTTTTGATGAATTTTTTTGCTCTTCCGTGTGTAAAAATCTGTCAGATAATCTGACAGAAACGCGTATCGTGAAAAACCCGACGGTTTAAGAAGTGTGTAACCGTGTACAGATAGAAATCTATTGCAGAAGCAGTGATTCCATCACAAACACACTGTGATAACACTAACATTGACTACAGTGGAAACTATTCATTGCCGAAAAAAACGCAGGAAAAGACCGTTTCGTGCACATTAGACTTTCAAAGTTCACAATGAAAATGAAAAACAAGTAGCTTTACTTTCGGACAGGAGACAGAGAAATTCGAAGTTTCTACGACTGTATAACTCATCCAGAAGGTAAAATGGAAATTTTACATGTTGCGAATTACTTTCATCCGGAAGACAGTGGTACATCCCTATTTTCCAGACGCGGGACCAACCCCAATTATACTATTTGGCCATGCCCCCCAACTAGAACCTGCACGAAAATGAAGCATTTTCGGCTGAGAAAGGGGACATGCATTCCGGCGGCCCCCTATAGATACACCACCGCTGAACATGAAATATAATTGTGTGAGATTGTAGGTATTGATTTACAGTGGCGGATCCAGGATTTTCCAGAGGGGGCGCCAACCCCGGAGGGGGCACTAACATACTATTTGACCAATTTTTCCCGAAAAGTGCATGCAAATCAATAAATGTTGGCCCGGAGCCAGATAAGCCATTAGAGGTTTTTCGAAACTCGCGAGTTGGCATTTTTGTATAGGGTTATTTTGAGAACAAATCAAAAATAATAATCAGGAACATTATTTTGAATTCAGTGCACTATTCACAAATTACAATTTGAACCCAATCTTACATAACTAGCAGTAGGCTGCAAACTATTTGCATTAGAAGTTGTACAGAAATGGCAATAATTCCAACTTCGGGTTTTTCGAAAAAACTAGAATGTTAAAACCAAACCTGGATCTCCCCCCCCCTCCTCTTGACGCATAAATGCCTGAATTGTACAACTTGTCAATTATCCTTTTGTACTTTTTTCTTTATAATTCCTATTTAGTTTGTAATTTATGGCCCATTTAATCAACCACTTAGATCATAAACGTTGCCCAAACTATTGATAATTGTTTATGAGAGTGAAAAACGAGGCGGACCGAATCAAACTCCTGTTTGGACCACAGACAGACAACAGCAAAAATTCAGAGGCGGATCCGGAAACAGGGCCAAGGGGTTACAGTCTCCCCTGACACGGTTAATGACTTCCTTTTTTGGTTCCTTTGGCACTTTAAAATTTAATTGTTTCTTAAAAAAAATTTCCAACTCACTGGCATGTATGTATTTTGGCATATTTAACTGTATTCATTATTTAAGTACATACCTTTTCTAAAATTGCAATGGCTGACCTTGCTGATAATATATCAGGGTGGAGATGGATTTTGTAATATTTACATTGCGCACAAATATTCCGGCATATGTCGGTTACCAACAAACATTGAATTGTTTGTGAACAGTGCCCGAGACTTAAAATCTGTGGGATAGAATCGAAGTTTTTTTAATATTTTAACCCACTCTTTTCTTTGTTCAATGAAGTTCTACGAGTCAACACACAAGCTTTTTATGAACTTATTACCGCCCGCGTACGAGGGAAGGTAATAGTTTCACTTTGTCTGTCTGTCAACCAGGGGGGGACCGGGGATGGGGTACCCCTCATCCAGGAATGGGGTATCCCACTGGCTGAGGTAGAGTACCCCACGCACAAGTCAGCCGGGGTACCCCCCCGTACAGTACAAGTCGGGATGGGACAGCTACGCAGCGGGCGGTATGCCTCTTGCGTTCACGCAGGAGGACTTTCTTGTTGTAGAGGTTTTTAAACAATTCACACGTACATACATCCGTCATTTGTAAGTGGTTTGTCGGTGGTGGATTCTGAGGAGGGGTAGGTTTCCCGAAGCGCTGCTTTTAAATGCATTTGAAATGAGGCAGCCAGCGTCTTGGAAAAGGTTTTCAGTAGCCATAAGTGGGTCCTATGCTATGGCCACTAGAGGGCTCATTTGCATTAACGGATACAAGGTGGGGGGGCCAGGGACGTGCGCCCCCTCTGGGTCAATTTATTTTTCATTTTTATGCAGATTTTGGGGAATATTGGGCAAAATAATAGCTTGGCGCCCCCACCTTTATGGTTGCCACCCCCACCTATATGGTTGGCGCCTCCTCCCGAGGGAAATCCTGGATCCGCCACTGACTCGTACTCATACCTTTATTCACAATTTTCGTTACTGAAAAAAGCTGCCCTCTCTGATCAAATCCTGGGTACGCAAATCCTGGGTACGCACCTCTATTTTACAGGACCTGAAAGCCAAAGCCGCCTCTCCTAGATCCGCCACTGCTTATTGCTGATAACATTCTCTGTGTAGTCTCTATCAGTGAAGGACGTGACACTTGACGTCCGGGGCCATACTTTCAAGCTCAACTAATATCTCATGATGCAAGTTTAACTGTGCCTCAAAAACATGTGGGAATAAATAGACATAGAAAACCTTTCAATACGCTTTTGGTGAGTATTTTCTTTTTTACCTTGTTTTTTTTTTACATTTTCCTGTGGTAAATTAGCTTTGGATTAGGAAAAGCTACATGAAGGTAATCCCTTCGCCTTCAGTTTGTGTATGAGTCATGGATTTCAAAGTCATGGTTAAGTTGTGGTTTTGTTGGACATATTTGAATTTTTGTTAACATCTTGCAGTCTAAACTGAGGTTAGGACCAAGTATTTTAGTCAAGAAGTTGGACCACGTGACCACAAATGAGGTGAAGTACCAGTTTTGTTATTGTCAAATGGTCCGATTTTTGACTAAAATTACTGTTTCCGAG
This sequence comes from Haplosyllis leylae, assembly GCA_038406175.1. Lineage (NCBI taxonomy): Eukaryota > Metazoa > Annelida > Polychaeta > Phyllodocida > Syllidae > Haplosyllis > Haplosyllis leylae. Next base: position 4,941 of record JBCAUG010712570.1, read on the forward strand.
TCCCTCAGTTCAATGAATCGTAATTATTGGCAGCCAAACAAACATTTCTGCCGACCTGTTAAAATGGCGACCCCCAATATCCAACACGGATTTTATAAAGTACAATATTTGGACACAACTTGAGTTTCGGCCAAAAACATCTAATATACCACAAAGAACTAATGACCATGACTCGAGAATGTTGACTTACAGACAAACTGACATGAAATGAACATTGACCATTGCTCATGCGTCCAAAAACAGCCCGAATGAACCTATTGATGTTGGGGGTAAATTCAATAAAACGTTTTGCAATTGAAATAGTTTCCAGTGGCGGATTCAGGATTTTCCACGTGGAGGCGCCAATTCAAAACAGTTTTGGGTTGTCAATTTGAACCCCCACCCCCTCTCCCGATAATAACTTACAAAAGTCACTGTGCAAACGGCACTCGAGTCGTACCTGGCTATGTGTCAGAGTTTCTGTTACGGTTTTAAAATAGAGTCTAGGTCATAATAACTCACAGGTTGACCATGTGACCACTTTTCAGCCATATCCCTTTGGAGGTAATGGATCAGTATTTCAGTCAACAGGTTACCCGAAAATAACTATAAACCATGGTTTTTGAAGACCACGTGACTGAGACTCACGTTATTGAACGGTGATGTACCCGTACCCGGTACCCGGAAATCAGGAGCCACCCCCAAAGCACGTACCAGTTCTGGATCTAGAGGGTGCGACGGACGTCCGCCTCCCCCGTGCCAAAATTTCTTCTATTTTCATGCAGTTTTTGGGAAAATTTTGTCAAATAGTATGTTGGCGCCCCCTCTGGAAAATCCTGGATCCGCCACTGCGTACGTCCACATAAAGACAAAATTTTCTGGGCTCGGTTCGGTCGAGGGCGAGCGAGGCCTAGAAAATTTTGCAAGACTTTGCTGATGTGACAAAGCAGGTGAGCAAAGTGAGCTAATATTAGTTGCTGGCCAGGGCTCACCTGCGGGCCTGGAAGCTCTTGCAAATCCTTCAGTTTCAGTCTAAGTTTAGTTAGTTAAGTTCAATCATTTTAGTCACTTATGTTATCACAAATGCTTATTTTTGGTCATCTTCACCCAAAAAAGGTAATCTTGGCCCAGAAAAAGGTAAACTTCGCCTAAAATTTGCCATCTTAGTCAGATGTCAATTATGTCAATTTAGGAAAGATTATGTTGTACACTGGGATATCCTAATTCACTGGGACATCCAAATTGTACACTTGGGTCTCCAAATCTTGGGTTTGATAGGGGACCGGGTCCCTATCCCCTGGGTTCGCCGGTGACTATTCAGAACATTTTTAAAAAAGTTGGTGTGGGCTCGACTCTGGGTTGGTGATCCTACTACGAGAAACCTCTTCAGTGGCGGATTCAAGGGAAGTGCCAGCGACGCCAATCTCTCGGCCAAAATGTTTTTCATTTTCATGCAGTTGTCTGAAATATAAAATGGCCAATTAATAGGTTGGCGCAATCTCCCCTTTGGAGTGGCATCTGCAAAATCCTGAATCCGCTACTTCTCAATCCAATCCCAGAAATTATTGTCAAAAGAGAATTGTGAAAGTCTAAAAAAATTACAGCTGTTTGAGTCATTAACTGTAACATGTATGTAACTCAATAGGACTTGTGTAGTACGTTTATCTAGAACTGCCAGCCAGCAAAATAGGCCCACCACATAGTGAGGGGAGTTTTACAACGAGTATGAGCAACAAGTATGAGCCACAAGTATGAGGTTAGATTTGATTAAATTTGATGTGGTCACTGATTAAGTGAGTATTAATATAACTAAAATATCAGGATAAGTACAAGAAAATAAAATCTTAAACTGAAACATAGAAGTACCAATTCTTGCAATATTCAGGTATTATCGAAATGAAGGATTATTTGCCCAATTAGATGAATTAGACGAGACCGCCAAATCACTCATGCATGGATTATGGTCTTTTCACACTGAGCGACACTGAGAACGAGACCGAGACCGACGCCAAGAATGATAATAATGGGGTTCACTATAATATGCAGAACACTTCACACTGCACCGAGACCAATAACAATACCGATTCCCATTAAGTTCTGTATACTTGCTATCGGTCTTGGTATAGTTATCGGTCTCGGTGTCGCTCAGTGTGAATAGACCATTAGGGTCAATTTGTAGTCTCCATCAGCAGAGAAAGTACTATAGTGTAAATGGTTAGCTGACTGATGGACTTCTATGCAAGTGATCTGGGTTCAATTAAGAAATTTGTTTTGTCAAATTCATCTAATTTGACGAGAATTATAAAAAAAACAACTTGATTGCCTAAATACGGAAAAGCACGATTAGGACGCACTATCCTCGGACTCGTAACTCGTGGACCACCTCCTTGACCAGACGTGTAACTCATACTCTAAATCGTTATGTGGACCTCCTCTCTCGAACAGACTCGCAACTCATACTCATTTTGTTGACCTACTCCTGGAACAGACTTGGTGCAGAGAGCCAGCCAAGTTGACAGTTTTCAAACGACATTTTGTTGACAGTATGATTCACCCAGGCGCGGATGCTGGGGTGGGGACCTGGAAGTTCGGATTTAACTTTTAGCCTAAATCAGTGGCGGATCCAGGATTTCCCCCGAAAACTGCATGGAAATGATAGAATTTGGACCCAGGCGTGGGGCGCGAGTCCCTGGTGCCCCCCCTTAGATCCGCCAGTGTAAATGAGCATCATTTTACATGCAACTTAACAAATTATAGTTCACATTAGTGGAGATTTTAATTTCATGTTGGGATATAAAGTTGTTGCAAAGTCAGCTTTTTTTCCAAACACAAGACTTTACCATTGCAGATTCTAGCGGCGGATCGAGGATTTCCCAGATGAGGGGTGTTTGTCAACCTATTATTAGGTAATTATTTTTCCGAAAACAGCATAAAATTGAGACGTTTTCCCCGGAAGAGTGGGCACGAGTCCCTGCCTTCCTTGGATGCGCCACTGCAGATGATGGGGGATCCAGCGGAAGGAAACAGTGGCGGATCCAGAATTTCCCAGACGGGGGTGCGCCAACCTATTTTTAGACCAAAATTTTCCCATGAATTTCGACCCAGAGAGGGGGCGCGAGCGTGCCGAAATCTCTTAGCGGCCATTTTTGTGACCAATTTTTAATGGGCGACACCCTCGTAGATCCGCCAGTGAAGTTAAGACTAATATTTAAATGATACAGTATAGCCAATATTCTGGGAATAAAATATGGAACAACCATCGAACGAGAATTTCACTATGGAACAGGCCCAAATTTGTGTGTCGTGTTTTACAATGGAACAACCCGCTTACAATTTTACCATGGAATACAATGTTGTATGTGAAACAGCCCTCGAACCTTATTGTTATCCTGCCCCAGGCCACAATACTTGTAATGCTCTGTTCATTTTACCACGAAACTACGTTAATCGTTATTATGTCCCAGGCACCAGCGCTTCTGGCCTGATGGGTCTGTCAACTTCACTACAACGAAATTGCCCTGAACTTCGAACTTCTTACAACCGAGTCTTCTAGTTTTTCACGCTTCCCCATTGCACGTTTAGTGGGATTGGTTTCCTTATTTGAGAGATAAAACCCTCCATTGTACAAGTAATGCTTGTATTGTTGAGCAGCATGGAAAACCCTTGTATCGTTGAGCATGGAAAACCCGCCAACCATGACGTCCTACTTGCTCATTGGTATACTGGCTGAGACAGTTCGTGAGATTCACTCTTCAAGAACAATGCATCGAGAAGCCATCTCTTCGTAACGTCAAGACGGCGGCAAAAGGTAACGTTATTCTCCGCATTGTTTCTAAATACGTAAAACGTAACGTTGACCTTAATGACCTTTAGCTCAAATGACGTTCACGAGGGGATTATGTCACGTCAGATAAGAGGTAGATCCGTCGAGGAAAAGAGCTTGTATTTTCGCCCATACAACGGATGGGAATAGATTAAGGTTAGCAGTGGTGGATCCAGGACGTCAGAGAGGGGTAACCTCGATCTGCTATTTGACCATATTGTTCATGAAAACTGTATGACAACAAAGTCTTTTTTGGCCGGGGAGGGGAGGGGCGTCCCTTGTGTCCCCCCTAGATACGCCAATAGTTACGGTTATTTCTCACTGACCACATTGGTTATATCTCACGTCTGACGTCACGTGACGTAAATCCTCTAACGTCTCCCATCAATGCAGCTAAAGTTGTGCAAAGCGAACGTCAAACGTTTCTAACATATTGAACACGGCCACTTAAGATTACATAAGGGTTCATTTACATTGAGCAAAACAAAAGCGAAAACGATAAGACCAAAGGACCATCGGAAACGATCAGAGTGTAAAGGGAAAACATCAAAGAAAATTTTCCCTTCCGCTATCGCTAACGCTCAGTGTAAACGGTGTCTTATTATTTCACAGGCAGATTCCGGATTCTTCTCTGAGCGTGGAAACTGGGGATTTTCTTTGAAAGTCGCTAACGATCAGTGTAAACGGACCCTAAGGGTACATTTACGCTAAGCGAAAGCGACTTTCAAAGAAAATGCAAAACGATTTTATTTTCATCTTCGCCGCTTTTCTGTCAATTTGGACTAGTACGTTAAATTTCCCAATGATCTATATGAATAAAAAAAATGTGAATAAATCCAAAGTTAAACCTTTAGTGGCGTACACGAAAATCGAGAAAATCCCCTCGCTTTATGAGTCATGGGCAAGTAATGGTTCTATTTGAAACATTATGGTTATTTGATAACTTTTTGTGGCATTTTCCAGACTAACCTGTGGTTGTAGCAAGTATTCAGTCAGACCATGTGACATGTCACGTGACAGTTGTGTGCACTTCTATCACGTGATCGAATTCTTGACTAAGACACTTGGTCACAATCTCAGTTCAGCTGAAAAACGTAAAAATTTGCGGCCAAAATGTTCCCATAGAGTCTAACAAAACCATGACTTGAACATTGGCTGATCCGGAGGGGGGAGGGCAGGACACGGGCACTCCCTCTGGGTTCAATTTTTTAAAATTTTCATGCAGTTTTTGGGGAAATTGGCTATAGGTCGCCCCCTCCACTTTTGCGTTACCCTCCCCTTCACTGGGAAATCCTGGATCCGCCAGTGTAATGACCTGCACCATGACTCTAAGACCGAGACTGACTCCCACCCAAACCGGCATTAAAAGCACACTCAGTGGAAGAAACATGCCGAATTAGACAGAGTCAAAGGGTGGAGATGGGAGGGGGGATAGATCCACAGCCTCCTTGGATCCGCATCTTAGTTAGCGGCCTACTTGGGTGACCATCCTTGTCAGTTGGGATCCAGGGGGGAGGAGGGGGGCTATGACACGCACCTCCCCTCGGGGTCTAAAAGTGGCCAAAATATTAGGTTGGCACCCCCACCTTAAGTTTGCTGTCCCCTCCATGTGGGGCGAATACTGGATCCGCCACTGCTTATTACGACCCAAATTTACAGTTTATAACGTGAGGGATAAATAGTCCTAATCCTTTTGTGGCAATAGCAAAGTTTCGAACAGAATATCTAAGTAATATGCACGGCATGACTTCCTGGTAGGTCAGTAGCGGATCCAGCGGCCGAGTATGCGGCGGTTACTCGGGAACAAACATCAAATAAGTCTACCTTTTTAAAAATGTAATGACATTTTACAAAAAAAACCGATCCCTTCAGCGCGGGATAAGCGGGAAAAGGGAAAAAAACGTGCAGTTGTTGGGGCGCATTCCATGGTCATATTTTTACCAGGCCCATCCTCCCCCCCCCCCCAATCCGCTGCCGCCCCTGCTAGATATTGAACAAAAGTGAATGTTTCTAAGAAAATATCATAGCAACTCTGGACGACACAACCTCCTTGTATGTGCTGCCAATCCAGCGGCCGGGTAAAGATGAAAAAAATGACGTTATTAACAAAGTTCAAATGGTGCCACCTCGTGACGTTGTTAGATTTAAATGACGTCATTGCAGCATTGTGTGTAAACAAATTCCAACAATGACTCCAGGTTAAAGTAGGCCTAATTATCATAAAACTGCCAAAGCCTCATGTTAAGGGGCGTAAAGAGGGCCAGACTCCTCTGGGGTCAAGTTTTAAAACCACAAATTGATCATTTTAAGGCTAATATTTCTCCCTAATATTTCCTCAATATCGTTTCTTTAATATTAAATTTATTTAATTCAACCTCCCTCTCCCTGGATCTTCTCGTGGGACCCGCAAGTAGGTACTGGAAGCTGGGTTCCCAGACACTGTCCCCGCCCCCTCCCCGGCATCAAAATCTTGATCAGCATCTGTATGGCCCCCTTCCCACCTCTCATGGATCCCCTTTCTTATATCAAAATTTCTTAATTATTTGCACAATGCACTTTAAAATTTTAGCCCAACATGGCGACGGGAGGATCTGATAGGTCTACCGGAGTTTATGTAGAGGACGACAAGGTAGATGAGAAGTTGCTCAATCAGCTCAGTAAATGGATCTTATACAACCGGTTACCATGGCTCGCTCGCAACCTCGGATTCACGCAGGCTGAGATCTCATGCATCATGAGACAGAGTCTCTCCCCTGAGGAGCAAATTTTTCAGGTGAGATCATTTTTTGGAGGACAAGTACTTTTTGTGTGGCCACTGATAACCCTGTTTTGGACTTTTGGTGCCGTCTGTTTGCAATGTATTTCAAAGCCAAGGTGGATCCATAGCTTTGTTCTTTCTTGCCTGCGTACAATGGATTCCTCAGAGTCACCTCTGGTGCGACACCTGTTGCCTTCTTGACATTGAGTATGCCAGCCCAGCTTTTTCTATCCACGTACTTACACCCACAAGCATTGCCAAGACTCATTGATTATTATTCTTTAGCATATTCGGTTTTTTTACGGTAATACATGACCGAACGCATGAATGGACCATTAAAATTTCTATGCACCTATCATTGGCGGCTCAGAGGGGGAAGGGGTACAGAAACGCACTTGGCCCTTCCACCAAAATGTCTTCATTTTCATGCATTTTTGGGAAAAAAATAGCTAAGTAATAGCTTGATGCCTACCCCCCTTGGAGCTGTCTCCCCGCCCCTCCCGTCTGGTAAATCCTGGATCTTGCACTGCTTGCAGGATTAAATATTGCGCAATCTGCAAACATTTGAAGATAACACGGAGAAATTTTTCAAGTCAAAAATTGAATTCATTTGGATGAAAAATAAAAAATGTGGAAGATTTGTTGAAAGATTGATTAATGCAGTCGGAGAGCATTATTTGCATTTATCATTTTTTGACAAGTGTAAACCCTGTCCACACCCCAAAAAAAACCCCCAATACTTTGGATATTAGTTGCATACTTCTCTCGTTTAACTCCAAGCCCATCACCGCTACGAAGTTGCAAAGTTGAACACGTACACTGTAGAACTTGGATTTCTAAGTTGGGCATATTTGCAGTGGCTGATCCAGGGTAGAGGAGGTGAAGACAAGTGCAATGGTGGGCACCAACCTAATTTCCCCCCAAAAAATTGAATGAAATGAAAAGTTTTTGACCCGGGGAGGGGGAGTGCCTGCCCCCCCCCCCCACTTGCACCTACAATGATTTGTATCCCCGCAAGCAAATTCAAGTTACTATTGCGATGACATCCTGACCGCCACGAAAATCCTATCGTTTTGAGGTAGATAATATTATATTTAGAACTTCGAATTTCTAGATCCTGTACCGTTGGCGCAACAAATATAACATATCCATGTTGACGCTTGTGCGGCACATGGCCGGTTGGCACAGGGACAGATGTATCGATCCTGAAGTCTGGGAAAGATTCCTACGTGACAAACTAGCTCCTGAATTGATGCCAGCGCCATCTGAACTACAACTTCCAGTGCCCATTGACCATCATTTTGAACAATTTAAGTTGGGAGAAATGGTAAATAAAAAGGGCACTTTCTTTTGTGTTCAAGATTTGCGATATTGTTTATTTTACAAGTTTATTGTGTTCAAGTTCGTCGGCTATTAGCATGTTATCACATGTGTAACGCGCCATTTACGTAAAAATGTTTAATCCCAACCGTACGGGAGGCTGGCGTCAGTAGCGGATCCAGGATCGGGTCAGGGGGGGGCCAAAAATTTTTTCCCGAAATTTTGCCGACGTCACGCAGCGGAGTCGGGCGAGCGAAGCGAGTGCATATTGGCCAGGGTCCAGGGCCCGCCTTAGGGCCCTGGAAGCTCTTGTATTTTTAACTG